>JAOTQR010120557.1:0-24004 GCA_025774065.1 Solanum ossicruentum | reverse complement strand
TGATCTATGCGAGGTGAAGTTGGTTCTAAATCAATAGGAAAAGGATAATCCTCTGATTCCGTTGTGATTCTATGATTGTAATTAGCTAACAATCCACTTCGTAAATCATAAAATAGAATAACTCATTAAAACCACTGATTCAAGTAATATGAGAATTGTCCTTTCAGCATTATGAAACATAATTACATGAGAAAAGTTTTCATCATCATTCATAAGAGAAAAACTTTCACAATCACTTATTCTTTCTTGAGAAACAACATAAAACACAATTCATTATTTTCATAATGTATACATGAAACTTTATCAAATAATGATCATAATTCATATGGAAATTAGGGCATAATGCATGTGTTCATGTAGGAAACCTTGATATAATAACAGTAAAGTTAATTGATGCATAATTAAATAAAAAAGAATGCATAAAAGCATAATTCATTGAATCTAATGCAAGATCGTCAAAATCCTAGGTTTCTATATTGAGAATTCATGAAAAGTATAAAATTCTTTAGGCTTTATGGATGAAAGAAATCCGTGAATGAATATCTATATACCTGAGGTGAATTATAGCCGTGAAATTGAAGAAGAACCTTGAAACCTTGAGGAACACTAATTCAACTTGGAAGGATCCTTGAGGAAGGAGAATTGAGAGAATTTGCGAATTTGAGTGAATGGACAGCTTTAGGAGTATCAAATTAGTTATATGGCTTAGAAATAAATTCAAAACTATGTAGATTTATATTAAAAGCCTGAGAAATGTCTAAAATATTTTTTGGAACAAAACTCTATCAAGGACCACGGGCTAATCTACAAATCATAGTTCTTTTTACAGTTCATGGATGGTCGTCCTTAGAAGTCTGGTCTGATTTTTGATTTCAAGATCTCAATCATGAACTCACTTTCTATGGCCATAAAACCAACAATGGACCATCTTTTTTATTCGTGAAACCCAAGTACTAAAATTATAAATCTCTAAATCTAAACCACAATGTGAAAATGTAGTACCCCATAAGTTAAAAATTCAAAAATTGGGAAGAGTGTGTAGATTTGGTTTCTGGAATAGTGATGTATGAGAATCATCTACGGCTCATGGATGAGTTTATGAGTTATAGATGGGGCTCGTAGATGGGCACTGAAACTTGGTGAAAATTTGAAAAGTTGGTTGTAAGTATGAATTGTCCTTGCAGACCGTAAGTGGGTCTACAAGTCATAAAATCCTCTATTCTTTCAGCATCTAGAGCTTTTCAATAGTGACCCCAAGTCATTTATGACTTGTTGCTACTAATAGTCACCTGATCGTTTGTTTGGTTTTTGTGCAGCTTTCCATGTTTGGAGGTACTCATAACTTTAAAAGTTGACTTTGATAAAACAGAATATAGGTGGATAGCCTCAGAATGAAATTTTGATAGTTTCATCAACTCTAAAATAGCTAAATTAGGCTAGAAACATGGTCAGCTTGAGTTTTAAGGCTTTTGATATGAGTTTAATGCATTTGGCATTTAGCCTTTCAATACTGGCCCAAGTTTTACTTTAGTCAATATCCTTGGACATTGTACTTAATCATTAGTGCAGCTAGCTCTAGAATGTCAACTTTGGTCTAGAATGACCTTTCGTGTGTGTCCTAAGGCTTCTGATCTCATTTCCAACCTCTTTGTGAATTTAGGTTTAAAATGGTGCTTGGGCATGGGATCCACTTTTTGTCGAGATGATCTCTATTGGAAATTTTGACTGCGTGATACAGTCCAAAATGGAAAATTTATTGGGGTAGCTTAGTTTATTTACATGCATGGGTTTTGAAAAAATATCGAGCACCCCATAAAAAAATTTAAACTTGGCCAATATTATTAGTGCAACCAAAATCAGGTGCAGGAAAAAAGGCCTTTCTGTTCGCGATCCTAGGTGCAGGGTTCACAGAGGTTATCCATTTTGGCCTTTGCATTTGCGCATGCCAATTCACATCCGTGAAGGTATTGATGCTAGCCCTCCATGTTAGCGAGCCAAGCACTGCCTTCATGAAGCTTTGCAGGCTCGACCCTCCATGTTTATGGGGCCTTCCCTCTAAGGCCTTGCGAGTTAGAAAGTTGAAAAGTGTAGAAAAAGTGAAAATGAAAATGTACAGGCCAAAGTATGATCCTCATTTATGGCTCATGGTTCAAATCATGTCTCGTAAACAAGGATTGTTGATGGGATTAGTCAGAATGGAAAATTGGTAAGTGTAGTGGCAAGGTACGAGGGGTAATTCTGGTCTGTAAATAGAACTACAGACCATAAAGAGTATTCGTGGTTTGGGTTCTTGAGTTGGTTAAAAATTGGGTTTTGAATTTGAACTATGAACAAATACAACAAGTCATAGTCCTGTTTAGGAGTTGTAGAATGCTCTCGTAGATGGAGCCTTGAGATTGGAAATTTTACCAAGTGTTGACAAAAACCATGAAAGAGTTCTACAACACGTAGATCATTCCACAAGTTATAGAATGGGGTCACAGATGAAGGATCAAAGGCAGTTTCAGAAGTCCAAAAATGTAACTAGGAAAAAACCCCAAGTTTACGAGCTGTGATCCATTCTATGACCTGTAAACGAGGGTCTTGGTTTGGGTCTTGACAATTTTTAATGAAGGGTATTTTTGACCTTTCTCTATAACCTAAGCCTATCCTTATGTCATTTTAGGTTATTTTCCTCCCATATCATCCCAAATTTCTCTCCCACTCCAAAGTTTCCTAAAATTTTCTAAGGTGAAAGTTCCCTCCAAGGAAGAAGATGGAAGCTAGGGTCTCTTCAAAGTCCCCAACCAATCCTTAGGTTTCTTTAGGCTTCATTATCAGGTATTTGGGTTGATTTGTGGATTCCTTTCATCCACAAAGTCCAACAATGTCCCTTTTTACCTTCGTTAAGTTATGGGATTTTATGAGTTTCATGAGCATGATTATATGTTTTTATAATGATGTAGTTTCAGTTATATTGACTATAATGATACAACGTAGTAAAATGCTACAAATTCCTATAGGTTTCAAGTTGAATTTCATGATTTTCTTACCTAGGATTTTGAAGGATGAAGTGGGTGGTCTAGAAGTAGTTTTAAATTAGTGAAATCTAGTATGACATTGCATAATACTCTTGAAACATATGTTTTAAAGTATATGCATGAGCCCACTAAGTTTTAATATAAGTTCCTATATGATGTTGATGATAAAGGATTATTAAAGTATGTTATGAAAGTTTATGAATGTCATGGAAGTTGTGAGAATGATATGAAGTCCTAAATGATGTTTAAGATGAACCCTCAATGTGAAAGGTCAATTCTCACTTGAGTAGATCTCTAAGTTTATGAGCTACTCCTGTGATGTCAATGTATGTTTCAAAATTTATAAATGGTCATTTATATATGATTATATTATAAGTGTTTCATGGGACATGACTAAGCTCTGAATGAGGCATTGAGGTGGGAGCCCTTGTAGGCTAAGGCTAGTGGATCGACAATAGCAAAGTTAAAGTTAAGATATGAATACATAAGTTGATGGAGTTCCATACAGCAAGTGGACTCCCCGTGTTAATGTCGGAGGTTATGCTGGATTCCATATAATAGCTCACATAGTCTTAAATGTCAGTTACGGTCTCCTCCCACAAATCTATAAATATGATGTCTACGTTACTTCAAGAAAATGTGTTTTCACATGATGTATTGGTCATTTACTTCATATTGAGCTATACACTTGACTATGATTATGCATGTTTAAGTGATGACATTATAATTTCCTTCATGACAACATTACAATTTTATGAGTGATGACATTACAATTTCATGTATTGCATTGCACCCCACAAACTTAGTACATTCCAAAATACTAAAACATATTTTGCCTACATGATATCACTATGTTGGGACCCATGTACCTCCTCCTCCAGCACATGGCTAGACTTCAACATTCAAGACTAGTTTGATCCCGCAAGACCTCTAGCTAAAGGAATACACCTCTCCTTCATGCTTATTATATTTTGAGACTTTTATTCTTGAGTGATATTTTGAGACTTTTAATTTCTATGTTGTATTTACTTTTGATACATTTTGCTTCAGGGTGAGCTTGAGTATGTCTTAACCTCGCAAAAAAGTCATTTATGTAGATGGTTGGGATGATGTGAATGGAGTTTAAGTTTTTTTACTTTCCATGGATTTTAAATTATTGATATCCCTTTGTTGCATTCCCTAATTTAAATTATGCTTTATTCTAATCAAATGCCTATTAATGAGTTCTATGAGGCTTGAGTGAGGTGCTTTCAGGTTTCTCATTCACTGTATTATGACTAGGCCCTAGTCCTGGGTCATGAAAAACTTGGTATCAGAGCATGATGTTTTAAAATGTTCCTTGGATTTTCAACATACTACATAGAATAGAGTCTTATTCATGGTTTCGAAGCACGTTACAATCTTTAATGAGAGGCTATAAGGCGTTTAAGGATCTTCCTCTTCTTCATGATTCATGTTTTTCCTTAGGAAGTTGTCTAAGGTTTCCCCTTATCTAACAACATTCTTTTTATCTTTTTCTAGATCATGCTACTAAGAAGAGCTCATCTATAAAAGGACATAAATAAGGACCAAACCCCTCCAGTGCCACAAGAAGAGATAGTCTCTCAAGCAGTGTCCCGTGTCGCCTTTGCTATGTTGGCCCAAGTCTTGGCCAACCAACCCAATTGGGAGGTTTCCTTACTTCTTCATACATCTATACCAATGAATAGGGTTTGGACTTTCATGAGGATGAACACCCCCTCCCCCCAAGTATCATGGTTCCAAAGTTGAAAAGAACCTAGCGAAGTAAGAGGATCGTGATCAACATAAGGGTACCACCAGAAGAGAAGGCCAAGATTATGGCCTACCAACTCAATGTGCCAAGGTTTGGTATGATTAATGGATTATGGAAAAAGGTGAGGAAGTGGGTCGAATTGCATTGGAATAGTTTAATGGTGATTTCTTGGATTGGTTCTTTCCGTTGGAGCTAAGGGAGGCCAAGGTGCAAGATTTCATCAACTTGAAGCAACGCAACATAAGTGTGAGGGAATACTCCTTAAAGTTCACAAATCTCTCAAAATATGCACCATTAATGGTTGCCAATAGAAGGGCTAGAATGAGCAAGTTTATCTCAGGGATGGTGCCCAAAGAATGCAAAACTATCGTGCTTATGAAGGAGATGGACATTTCTTGCTTCGTGACCTATGTGGAGAAAATAGAACAGGAGAAATTGAGAGTGAATTCTAGGGAGTTCAAGAGAGCTCAGTCTGAAAGTGATGGATTCTTCCACCAAAGAGTTAGTAGCCATGACAAGTAGCAAGGTGGACAAAAGAAATGGACTAAGGTTCAACCAATGTCCCACCTCCAAGGTTCAATAAGGGCTAGGGGTCCAACCCCAAATCACAAGGAGGTTCAGGTGCTTAAGCCTCCCCAAATTGTGCAAAGTGTGGAAGGCCCACAATGGCGAATGTCTAGCTGGCTACAACACATGCTTTAAATGTACCAAGCCCGATCATTATGCTAGAGAGAATAAGAGTGGTGGTGCTAGGCAACAAGGCCAGGGTGTACAAGGTCATGGTGCTGTGAGCGCCAATTAGTTCTGTGCTTTCCATGCTCATCAAGAAGTGGAAAAAACCCCAGATATGGTACTGGTATGTTGAATGTTTATGATTTTGATATATATGCCTTGTTACATCTAGGAGCCAATTTGTCTTTTGTAACGTTATTCCTTGAAAATAGATTCAATGTATGTCCTGAAGTCTTAGGTGAGCCATTTGAAGTTTGTACCCCGTCAGTGAGTCAGTTGTGGCAAAAAAGGTTATATGGGTTGTCTTATGTCTGTCTTGCATAAACTTGTCCTATGCTATCTAGTAGAGCTATCTATGGTTGATTTTGATGTCATACTCGAGATAGGTTGGTTGCATGCCTCCTATACTTTTATATTGCCAAACTCATAAAGTCAAATTCCAATTCCCAAATAAGCCTATTCTTGAGTGGAAGGGTTGTAGTTCAGTTTGTAAAGATCAGTTTGTCTCCTATTTTAAAGCCCATATGATGATTTTCAAGGGGTATATTTATAACCTAGTTGGGGTTCGAGATGTCATTTCTAAAATTGTCCCTCTTGAGTTAGTCCCTATTGTCAATGAATTTCTTGATGTCTTTCTTGAAGAATTTTCAGTGTTCCTCCTAAAAGAGAAATAGATTCCAACATAGATTTTCTTCTCGGTACTCAACCTATCTCTCCTTCCTATCGAATGGCCCTGGTGAAGTTAAATGAATTGAAGGAGATATTGAAAAATAGGCCATGTAGGTCTCCATGGGGTTCTTCGAAATTGTCTATAAGAAAGAAAGATGTGTCAGTTCGAATGTTTATAGACTATTGGTAACTCAATAATGTGACCATAAAGAATAAGTATCCTCTTCAGTGAATAGATAACTTGTTTGATCAATTATAAGGGGATAGACACTTCTCCATGATTGACCTTATATCTGGGTATCATCAACTAAGGGTGAGGGAGTGTGACATTCCTAAAATGGCTTTTTGGATAAGGTATAAACATTTTGATTTTGGAGTGATGTCATTTGGTTTAACAAATGCACCGACGATTTTTATGGACTCATGAATAAGCTTTTCAGGCACTACCTTGATGCATTTGTGGTGGTATTTATAGATGAAATTTTAGTATATTCTCAGAGTAAGCAAAAACACATGGATCATTTGAGAATCATACCACAAACATCGAGGGAAAGGTGATTGTATGCCAAGTTTAACAAATATGAGTTTTGGTTGGGAGAGGTGGTATTTCATGGGCATGTGGTGTCTAGTGAAGGGATTCAGGTCGACCCTAAAAAGACGGAGGCAGTGAAGAATTGTCCTAGACCATTAACTCCTTTAGACATTAGGAGCTTTTTGGGTCTAGCTAAGTATAATAGGAGGTTTTTTTTAAGGGTTCTCTTCTATTTCTTCACCATTAACAAGGTTGACTTAAAAGAAAGTAAAGTTTGTCTGGACAAATGAGTGTGAGAAAAGTTTCCAAACCTTGAAAGATCTGTTAACTTCGGTTCTAATCTTGACCTTGCTGGAGGGTACCGAGGTGGTGTATTATGATGCCTCTCGGTTTGGTTTAGGTTGTGTTGATGCAATATGTGAAAGTGATTGCCTATGCTTCAAGGCAATTTAAGATGTATGAAAAGAACTAACCATCCTACACACGACAATGGAATAGCCTTACCTAAAGTAGCTACGATTTCATTCATATTAGGTAATTTCATGATATATCCCATCGTAAATTTGACGTACTTGAGTTAGCGTCCATGGTATTTGCATTGAATATTTGGCATCACTACCTATGTAAGGTACATATTGATGTGTTCACCGATCATAAAAGTCTCCAACATATGTTTATTCAAAGGGACCTCAATCTAAGACAAAGAAGGTGGTTAGAACTTCTCAAAGACTATAACATGAGTGTGAAGTATCATATGGGTAAGGTTGATGTAGTAGTCGACGCACTTAGCCGGGTGTCTATCGGTGGCATGTCTACTTTGATGATGTAAAAAGTGAGTTGGTGAAGGAAGTCCATAGGTTGGCTAGATTTAGGGTTAGATTGAGTGATGTCGACAATGGTGGTATGATAGTATTGAATGGTTTCAAGGCTTTATTGATTGTGAATGTCAAATCTAAGCAAGATCTTGATCCTTCTTTGATTGAATTGAAGGCATTGGTAAAGGAAGATAAAGTAGAGGTTTTCTCACAAGGGGAAGATAGGATACTTCATTATCAAGGTATATTGTGTGTACCAGATGTGGATGGGCTGAGAAACTTGATTTTGAAAGAGGCTCATAATTCATACTGGTTTCACTAAGATTTATAGAGAACTATGAGATGTGTTTTGGTGGAATGGAATGAAGAAGGACACAACAAGGTTCTTGGCCAAATTTCCCATTTGTCAACAAGGTAAGGTGAACATCAAAGGCTGGGTGGCCTAGTCCAACACATTGAGATCTCACTTGGAAGTGGGAAGAGATCAATATGGATTTTGTGGTTGGGTTCCTAAGATCAAGAGGTATTTCGACTTCATTTAGGTGACAATTTATAGAATATAAAATTCAGTTCACTTCCTATCGATCAAGATAACCTATAGCGCCAAAGACTATGCTAAGTTATATATCCAGGAGTTGGTAAGGTTACATGGGGTTCCATTGTCTATCAGATAGTTGAGGTCAATTCACCTCTCATTTTTAGAAGTCTTTTCAAAAGGGTCTTCATACTAGAGTAAATTTCAGCACTACTTTCCATCCTCAAATTGATGGACAAGCCAAAAGGACCATTCATACACTTGAAGATATGTTGAGGGGTTGTAAGTTCGAATTGAAAGGAAGTTTGGATGACCACTTACAACTTGTATAATTCACCTACAATAATAACTATCCCTCTAGCATTCAGATGGTGCTATTTGAGGCCTTGTATAGAAAGTGATGTAGATCTCTGGTGGGCTTGTTCGAAGTTGGTGAAATCGCCTTTACAGGCCCCAACTTGGTTATGGATGCTATGGAAAAGGTTAAATTTATAAGGATGAAGTTGAAGATGGCTCAAAGTCATCAAAAATCATACTCTGATTTTAGGAGAAGAGACCTTGAGCTTAATATCAATGATCTGGTCAATTTGAAAGTGTCATCCATGAAGGGTGTGGTCCATTTTGGCAAGAAAGGGAAATTAAGCCCTAGGTATGTAGGGCCTTATAAAGTTTTTAGGAGGGTTGGCAAGGTGGCTTACAAACTGGAGTTGCTATTCGAAATAAACATGATTCACCCAATGTTCCATGTGTTGATGTTGAGAAACTTTATGGGTGATCCAAATTCCATTGTTCCATTGGAGGATGTGAGTATTAAAGAGAATTTGTCTTATGAAGAGGTTTCAATTGAGATAATGGATCAACAAGTAAAGAATTTATATCCGGCAAGGTTCTATGGAGAAAATAACAAGTTGAGAGCAATAGGAAAATATAAGCTGGCATGAATGAAGTGATACCCTTATCTTTTCCATTATATTCAAGCCTAAGGTACTAATTTCTTTTTCCCTAAGACCTCAAATCCCTTACATTTCAGTCTTCATGCCATTAATGCATGTTTATGTGTTTGTGGGAATGGTTTTGAATCATATTTAAAACACAAGTTTGAAGATTTTATGAAAAAGACGTTTGAATTGTATTTTTACATTCATGCTGGGCCTTTAGCTACTTATTTAGTTCCTTAGAGCCTATATTTATTACATTTGAGAATAAATGTTCCCAGTGAGGAGATATTGTAAGGCCCTGTAAGTTAGGAAGTCAACAAGTGCAAAAGAAGTGGAACTGAAAATGTTCAAGCTAAAGTACGAGCCTCATTTATGGCTCATGGTTCAAACCATGAGTTATAAAAATGGCTCATGGATGGGATCAATCAAAATAGAAAATTGTCTAAGTGTGGGGGCAAGTTACATTGGGTATCTATGGTCCGTAATAGAAAAACAAACCATAAAGATTGTTAGTGGTTTTGGGTCTTTAGTTGGTTAAAAATTGTGTTTTTGAACTTGAACTACAAACAAATAAGATGACTCGTAGTCTTGTTTAAGAAACGTAGAATGCTCTCCTAGATGGGGCCCTGAGATTAGAAATTATACTAAGTGTTGAAAAGAACCACGAAAGGGTTCTATGACAGGCTGATCATTCTACGAGTCATAGAATAGGGTCATGGATGGAAGATCAGAGGCAGTTTTAGAAGTCCAAAAATGTAATTACTATGAACCCCAAGTTTATAGTCCGTGGTTCATTCTGCGACCCATAAATGGGGGTCATGGTTTGAGTTCGATTGTTTTTAATAAAGGGTATTCTTGACCTTTCTCATATTCTAAGCCTAAAACAACATCATTTTGGGTTCTTTCCCTCCCATATAATCCTTAATTCCTCCTAAAAACTCTCATTCTCTCCAGCTCGAAAATTTCCTAGAATTTTCCAAGGCAAAAGTTCCCTCCAAAGAAGAAGAAGGAAGCTAGGGTTTTTTCAAAGTCTCCAACCAATCCTCAAGATTCCTTAGGCTTTGTAATCTGATATGCGGGTTGATTTTTGGATTCCTTTCATTCATAAAGTCCAATAGTGTACCTTTTTGTCTTTTCTTTAAGTTATGGGATTTTATGAGTTTCATGAGATTGCTTTAAATGCTGTTATAATGATATATTTTCAGTTATATTGACTACAATGATGCAATGTAATGAAGTGCTACAAATTTCTATGATTTTCAAGTTGAATGTCACGATTTCCTTACCTAAGGTTTTGAATGATGAAGTGGGCAGTTTAGAAGTGGTTTTAAATTAGTGAAATCTAGTATGATATTGCATAATACTCTTGAAACAAATGTCTTAAAGTTTATTGCATAAGCCCATTAAGTTTTAAGATAAGTCCCTACTTGATGTTGATGATAAGAACCTTAAAATATGTTATGAAAGTTTATGAATGTCATGGAAGTTATAAGCATG
Source organism: Solanum ossicruentum (assembly GCA_025774065.1). Classification (NCBI taxonomy): domain Eukaryota; kingdom Viridiplantae; phylum Streptophyta; class Magnoliopsida; order Solanales; family Solanaceae; genus Solanum; species Solanum ossicruentum. The sequence continues at coordinate 13,492 of JAOTQR010120557.1, read as the reverse complement.
TTATGTAGCCCTTAATGATGTTTAAGATGGACCCTCAATGTGAAAAACCTATTCTCACTTGAGTGGATCCCTAAGTTTATGAGCTACTCCTATGATGTGAAACATGTTTCAAAGTTTAGAAATGTTTATATATATATATATATGTGATTATATTATAAGTACTTCATGGGACTTGAATTAGCATTGAATGAGGAATTGAGGTGGGGTTCGACAAGGGAAACTTAGTGGAAACCTCTTGTCTCATTAACTATGTGCCACCATAGGAGCTCTTGCAGGTTAAGGCTACTGGATCCATAATAGCAAAGTTAAAGTTAAGGTATGCATGCATGAGTTGACAGTGTTCCACCCTGCAAGTTGACTCCCCATGATAACATAGGGATTTATGTTGGATTCCATGTAGTAGCTCACTTGATCTTAAATGTCGGTTATGATCTCTTCTCACAAAGCTATTAATATGATGTCTATGTCACTTCAAGAAAACATGTTTTGATATGATGCATTTATCATTTACTTCATATTGAGCTATACTCTTTTATTATGACTATGCATGTATGAATGATGACATTACAATCTCATGCATGATGACATTACAATCTCATGAATGATGACATTACAATTTTTCGTGTATTGCATTGCATCCCACCTACTTAGTATTTTCCAAAGTACTAGCACATATATTTCCTAGATAATATCAACATGTAGGAAACAACATACCTCTTCCTCTGGCATGCGCCTATACTTTGATGTTCAATACTAGTTTGATCATTGAGTCCTCTAGTTAGGGGACTACACCTCCTCCTTCATGTTTATTGTATTTTGAGACTTTTATTCTTGAGCTGTATTTTGAGACTTTTACTTTTTATGTTGTATTTACTTTTGAAACATTTTGCTTGAGGGTGAGGTTTGAACATGTTTTTGCCCCCACAAAGTTCTTTTATGTAGATGGTATGCTTGGAAGATATGAATAGATGTGTAAGTTTTCACTTTTCATGGATTTTAAATGATTGATGTCCCTTAATCCCATTCCCTATTTTATATTCCGCTTTATTTTGATCAAATGCCTATGCATGATTGGCAAATGATTAGTGACTTGGGTAAGGTTCTTTCAGGTTTCTCATTCACTGTGTTACAATTGGGTATTTGGTAAGGTTCTTTCAGGTTTCTCATTCACTGTGTTACAATTGGGTCTTAGGCTTGGGTCGTGACATTCCCTCCGTGTTCATGGAGGTCTGTTGTTTAATGATTTGTTTTAAGATCGGAACATGACCAACCCTGACCCCTATTTCCATTTTTTGATTTTGGTAGTTTTAGAGCTTCAAATTGGGTGATCCCGTTGCTTTGGCTTGGGTGTTTTCATGCATTCACATGTGAGTGTTCATGGAGCTCGGAAGGCATCGTTTTGAGGTAATTTCCACCACAAAGGGGCTGCCCAATCTTGGTTTTAAGCTTTAATGGTGGTTTTAATTATTGGACTGGTTTCACCAATTTTGAGCATCAATTTGTGCCCTATTTTGAGGTACAAGCTTTATAACACATTGAGAACCTCTTTATGAAGTTGATTTTGGGATTTCTATTGTGGTTCTCAAAATCTCATTTTTTACCCAATTTTGGGTTCATCTTAAAAAAATGATTTTGTTTTCAAATGTCTGCGTTGACGAGATGATCAATATTTTGATAACATGGAAGAATTTCAAGGTGATTAAAGCATGAAAAGCTACCGTGAGGTGGACTTAGAGCGCGCATATTCATGTTTAAGATACGCTACGATCTGCTTTCTTTTGATTGTGATTTATGAGATATTATTTTTGTAAAATCACTTGAAGTTTGGATTGTAAGTGATCAATTAGGATTCAATCGTTGTTTCATATTTCTTTGTCCCCAGTTAGAGCCTTAGACTAGTTTATCCTTATGGAATTTTTCTCTAGATGATGAAGTTGTTACGCCTTAGTTTAGTGTTGATAGCCTATTTGGAGTGGGTTCTTGATGTTATATGGTCATAGGCCTGATTAGTACTCTAGGCTGAGCTTTGGAGTATCCTTAGTCCTTTTGGTTACTTAATATTGAATGTTCAAGATTTATTAACCTTCCCTTGTTCGAAAGTGATGATGTAGCCTTGGTGCAGTAGTTTTCACTGGACTAGGCTTGTGAATAAATATTGTTGCTATTTTAGAATTTAGTGCTACATTCCATTATGTTTTCTCCATAGCCATTGGGCAGAGTTAGTTGTGCTTACAGTATCGGGGTTGTATCTTCAGTCAAACTTGAAGGCTTCACATTTCCCTTTTAGACACACGCTTCTTCATAATTTCTTTCTTGTTACCTAGTTAGAGTTGAAATTGTTTTGGATTATGATGTCGCCCAAGTTAAACCTTTTTTTTGAGGATAAAGCAGTTGTTGTCAAGAAATAGACCCTAACCAAGGCTAGGGTCAAACCCAAGGGAATACTTAGACTTAAGAGAATTCAATTAGCACAATTTGAGTGATTTATCGACTTACTTCCCCAAAAGGGTGGGTGGGTGGGTGGGATTTGCAATAATCAATTAAAAAGTAAACCTAAACTAACAGAAGAATTAAATCAATATGAAGAGATACTAGGGTATTGTGTTCTCCATGATTCCCTAACTTAGTATCACTGGATAACTAATTCTTTTATAGTATGTAGCACGCTGGACGGTAAGTTAAGTTCACCAAACCCTTTGGTCTAGGCGAGAGATGAATTTCACTATGTTACTTGTCCTATCTCCGTAGTGTGCATTACTAACCCTTACCTATTAGTCCTAGTACATCCTCCCCTTGGCCCAGTTTGGTTGATTAGATGAGAACACATCAATTGAATCCTGTTAATTAATCTTTTTTCCTATTCATTACTACCTTGGTACAGACAGTAACACTAGGTTGGTTCTAATGTTGGCCACCACTAGAAAACATGCAAAATGAGGAGAATTAATTAATACATGCACGCACACTTTTCAAGTATTATGAATTATTCGATTTTACCTTGTTAGTTCTTCGTGGTTCCCACAACCCTAGTTGTAGATTTAGCTACTCATGATTTGTGTATATGCAACACTTATGAATTGGAATAGAATAATAGATCACTTATATAATGAATTAAGAACAAGCAAATCCAACTTCAAAGAGAATTACAAGATTAAAGATCAAATCAAAGTACAAATATTTCTCAAAACTCTCCAATGTTATCTCACTATTTTCTCTCTGTATTTATCAAGTTCTCTGTGTACTGTGCATAAAGGTTTTGAAAAATAACCTATAAACCTATTTATAATATTTTAAATACAAGTGCTAGACACAATAGGATAGCTGGATCAGCACGCCTCACAAACAAGTTTACGGGCCATATTGTATTCCACAGCCCGTAATCAGGGTCTTGTACAATGCTACTGTAAAACTAGACTTCAGGTCTATGATACCTCTCTATGACCCGTAATGTGATTTATGACCTATAGGGGGGTTTCGTTTGATGAATCTTTAGAAAGTCCCTAATCTCTGATACTCAGGGCACAAACCATGTTCTACGACTCGTAAATCAATCCACGACCCATCTACATATTCATAAAATCAACTTCAAAAATCACCCCCTCACTGGAATTGTCCACGAAACCCACTTCACAGGCCATAAAGTGAACTAGACCCGTAAAGGGTCTCGTACTGCATCAAGTTCAACAAATTCTATACTTTCTTACCAAAATTAAGGCCAACCTTGGAATCCTGCAAATATAACATTAAAACACATAAAACAACTAAAATCGCATTGAGAACACAGAAAATTCCAAGTTTTAAGCATCAAAAGTGCTATATTTTGACAACACATCAACACCTATATCTTAAAATTGTCTCTTGTCCTCAACTGACGGACTCAATCTATATAAGTAATGCGGTAACACATAGACCTCAACCCAATGGCATAAGTCACATCAATTTTAAACTTAGATACCCACACCACCTTTCAAAACAACATCAGATAGCCATCTAGCAAACCAATACAAACTAGTGCATATGACAATAAAACTATGACAAGTAAGTTACTATCAACAATCCACAATTACTGAATGGGTTAATGATAACAATACAATACTATCTTTTGACAACACATCAACTCCCTTATCTTAATATTGTCGCTTGTCCTCAACCGATGGACTCAATCTATATAAGTAATGCGGTAACACATAGACTTCAACCCAATGACATAAGTCACATCAATTTTAAACTTAGATACCCACACCACCTTTCAAAACAACATCAGATAGCCATATAGCAAACCAATACAAACTAGTGCATATGACAATAAAACTATGACAAGTGAGTTACTATCAACAATCCACAATTACTGAATAGATCTAATGCTAACAATACAATACAATTTCACTCACAGAAAGAAGTCCCATATCTCACTCTCAATGATGTTTTCATATATAACCTTGGGACTATAAAAGATCACTCACTCTCACAAAAGACATTCATGCATCATACCCAATACGATAGGCTTGCCCATATACTCATGACTAAGACCTTCGACTACTTGGACCAGGATCACTTTAGGACTTTATAGGCTTATAATATATGCTCAAGGGGCTTTGGTATGATATTTTGGGAACATAGTGACCAGAGGCACTCCTTGACACTGTGTTTTCCTACACCTTTGCCCTACTAACTTTGTTATTTTCCATCTCATTCTCCCTTCCTCTTATTTTGAGCTTTTCTGGGTGCTTTCTTTTCATTTTTCAGCTTTTTCCTTGCCTTTACACTTTATTTTTCTTTTTAACTTACAATTAAGGAATCACTTATTTTTCTTGCACCTAGTACATGATTGTTTTCCCTTTTCTCCATATCATAACTTTCCCCCTTATTTTTGTGTTTCACCCTTTCACCAACCACCCTCAACTTAGGCTTTTGGCATGTGTTGAGGTGCATATTATCTGTCCTCAAAACTAGGGCCATTTTTAGTAGACACCCTCAACTTAGGCTTTTTACCTCAGTCAAGGTACATAATGTTCAAGGAAGGATCAAGGCGAATTCAGGATTTTACGACTAACAAGGCTAGATTAATTAGGTGTTTACAAAGAAAAGGTAAATGTTAGGCTCAAAACATTAGGAACAAAGGATATATTGCAATTTTGGTTGGTCATTTAAGCTTAGTTGACTTTTAAGAACAGTGGCCTAAGATCCTTTCCTAATCCGATTAATCTATAGTCTAACTTTGAGTAGCAGGGCAAGTTTTGAATTAGCACACACATATGAATTTAGCAATTTAAGCTCAGAATCACATGTCACTGACTACAATATTAACAAAAGACTCTTAGATCATGCTTTTTATCTCAATTTATCCTCACTTATCAAAACAAACATTGTGAACACACCTACACATGCATGGTTCCTATCTAAACTAACTAATCAAAATTTTGGCGGGTATCATTTTTCAAACAAAATACAAAACATGCTATATACCACAGGTATTAGTGTTATATGCTACAAATACTACCTAAAACATCCTAAATGTGCCAGTTTAACAGAAAGTACATATTCATGTGGAAAAATAACACAGGCAAGAAAACCTTAGGATAAAAAATTGTGATAGTTATGGACCCAAGCTACTCTGACTTCACTAAGGCCCATAACTACCTATGCACCATCGAAAAAGAGGTGTGTTGTTCCTAATGCAGACAATCAAACCAAGACAAAGTATAAGGGGTCAAAAATCATACATGGGCGCCTAAGTGCTTGTGTGTGGCTAAGTCTGACCACCCTCGACCTGTGTGGTAGTCTCCTCAGTAGTAACACTCTATCTAGAGGGGCCAACACCCTTCACCTTCGTAAGCTCACGAGCCTGTCATCTCTCCTCCTCCTGTCTTGAAACTCTCAAGACTAGCTCGAGCTCCTCCTACTCTATAAGCCCAATATGTGAGTGCATAACATCCTCTTCATCATCGAGACAGCGTCTCTTCCTTTGGGAAGGCTGGATAGGATCATCATGAGCAAAAAGATCTACCACTGGCACGGGGAGTGTGGTCCTTGGTAGTGTCACTGGTGCTACTAGTACTGCAATCATCTTGGTCTAGAGTTGCTGGATTTTTATCTAGATGGCCGTCAAGTCTGTTGGCCATGCCATGCCAAGGATCTGCTATACCCTCGCCTTGAAGACGTCAATAATAGTATCCAAAGTGGAGAGATGATCTTGAATAGTGGTGACCATGTATGCCTGTATGCGATCCTTCGAGTCAGAAATTGCCTGGTGGACCCGTGGCCTAATATACCGAACAAGTTGAGTCAACTTTGAATCAGCATGAGATAACCTCTGTGCCATGGCTTGTATAGATATCTCGAGCACGTAAACCATGCCTGCGGGAGTAGCCTTTGATGACATGGCTTGTGGTGAAGGAATCAAAGTCATGGTCCCCCTCTCCTTATTTGCTTCAGACCACAGGGGCCTCTCCTCAGTAGAAGCAGCAGTGCAGTGGTGTGCGGAACCTCAGGCGGTGGTGATGGGGCGAACATCTTTGGCATAGGAGCAGGCTAGTACGGTGCTCACCAGAGTGCCACTGGGCTCTCGTCAGCCTTGATCAGGCTAATTTCCAAAGTGTGTTGGGCCTCGATTAATGAGTACATCTGGTGCAGGCTCTCCATCCTTGACTCTAGATAGAGCCTGTATATCAAGCAAGGAAAAGGAATAGAGGTGGACCTCTTTAAGGTAGCCTTGTGAATCTGCTCGATTATGAGGTGGGCCCAATCAATCAAATAACCAGCCAAGACACTATCAACTAGTACTACATGCTCCAGCATCATGGTATTATCATCAAGTGTTGGCTGAACGCATGATCTAAAAATCGCTCACTAAAACATGGCGAGGAAATTGAGCGAAGCCTTGACAATAGCCTTTGAGTGTGTGGTAACCCATGCAGGTGCTGAACACTGCTTAGCAATATAACTAGCCACCCATCTCATAAAGCTAGCTCTGCGCTCTTGTTCTCTCATCACCAATGGGTCTCTCGTCTACCCCACTTTGTAGTCAAACTCAGCTGTGGATCAGGGGGCAGGGAACTCCGTCCCAAATAGCATGTAATAGATGGTGGTCTCTGAAATATCCACCTGCTAGCCCCTCACTCTGATCTCGATCAGTCTGGGCTCAGCGAGGGGCTTCTTCCCTTTGGGAAGAGTACTGTAAATAGTGGTTGCATAAGATGAGTAGAACTGGCTCACCATGGTCTGAGAGTATCGCCAGAGTGATTGGGTCAACCACTGGAGCCTGTATCTGATTATCATGTCTTGAAGACCAGGGACACTGCCGATCGCTCTGGTATGAATTGGGGCTCCTCATAGATAGAGAAGGATGGCTTGGCCCCCTCTGTATTCTACACGTCCTCAGTATAAATGTTCCATATGCTTTCGACGCATCACCAACTAGTAGGAGAATCTAATTGAGATGGTGATGATCGAGGTACTACAAAGGACTCCATCTTCGATCCATCATTGAAGCCTGACTCAGAGCTGGACTCCTCTCTAGATGGAGTCATCTGAATAGAATCACTCATGTCGTGGCCTACCTTATTAGACTAGGGATTGTGGATGATTAGAGCCTGAGTATTCCCAACTCTAGCGACAACTCTAGTTTGAGGCCTAGCAGCCTCCAGGTCCGGATGGACGCCAAGGTCCTCTAGTGAACCGCTCAATGTGGGGGTCTGCTCATCCTTCGAGGGCTCATCTCTGAGCCTCCTCTGTAGGGCCCTAACCTCATCATGTTTTGCTTTCCAAGCCATAGTACCTGAAACATGAACATTTACGCACCTTGGTTAGTCCCACAGATCAAAAAATGAAACACAAATAACAATTCAGACTGAATTGTAAGAGTCTACGAGAGCACCTTAATGAGTCGTAATGGATACTATGAGCGATTGAGGGCTCCTATGAAACAGTTGTCACAAAATATTTGTTCACTGGAAAAGTCTATGAGACTAGGTATTGCTTATAAATTGTTTTACGAGTCGTAGAGTTTTCCAATGTCTAAATTTATTTTAGATCAGGATTCACGAGACCTATCTACGAGCTGTAAAGTGTTCTACGGCTCGTAGAAGGTCTATTCTAATAGGTACTCAGAAACTTTAGGTTTCTAGAATCTTGTACGAGGGAGAACTACGACTCATGGAATGTTTCACGGGTCATAAAAGCCACTTGTAGATCAGAAAATTCAGTCACCTGAATTTCTAAGTCCATCAAAAACGGACCTCATATGACTTTTCACTCATATTCTAATAGCATCGAAGCAATATGAACACACCCACAAGATATTTACCACACCAACCAACACCCTAACATGATAATTGATACATATACCCCATCTGAAACAATTGAACATGTTTCCCCAACCCTTCCGGCCATGTATGAACGATTTCACAAAAAAAATTATGCACTTGTGCCATCACCCACCAAATTACACACATAATCAAGTCATCACAAATGTGGATGATTATAGGCGCCAAGACATATTATTCGAATCATACAATCAATGCAACCACACCTAATTCCAAATTTAGACACATTTTTCAAGAATAGGAAACCATGAGTTAATTATCAACATGTCAATTGAACATATGGGTTTGTGTCTATCACTACCATTCCCAACATAATTTCCAATTTAATAATACAAACACAGGCAAACTAATGGCATTGAATTAACCAAAAACTTACCAATTTGTATGACTGGATTGTAGAAGATGAAGGAGGTGAAAAGACACTAAAACCGTAGGTCACCGAAAAACTTTGCCGGAGAATGGTGGTGGTGTAAGCCACCATGATCGAAAAGTTTGGAGGTGGGGGTTGGTCAGGTGCTTTTGTAATTTAGGTTTCAAATGTGTTCAAAATAATTTGACCCCATTATTTACACTTTGATTTGGCGTATTGAAATCTACTGGCCTGGACTCTACGAAACCCTACAGGTCGTGGAGTATTTTATAGCTCGTGAGTTATGGTTTTTTAGAACATCCAAATCCTAGTTTTCAGGTCTAGGTTTCACGAACCATTCTACATGTCATAAAGTGAAGTTTGACTCGTAGAGACCCTAACACATAGTAAACAGTTCAGAAACTTACCTAGGATCCATGAGCCCCATTCACGAGGTATAATTTTATCTACGGATCATAAAGTTGACTCGTGGACTGGAGTGCACTACTTTGCTCACTAGAAATGTCTACGAGATGGTGTATGGGCCGTAAAGTGGTTTATGACCCATAGAAATAGTCATAGAGGCACTTCCTGCTACCTTTCTCAGCCAAGCATGGCTGACTTAGCTATGTACCTGCGTAGTTTTCATAGAACACACGGTTACCCAATATGCAGCCAACCCAATGTCCAAGATTACAATCAAAATACAAGAAAATAAACTACCTAAGAGTCCAAGAACTAAAAATAAAGCTACAACTATAGCTAGTACATTAGGGGAATCAGATTAATGCTGGCACATAGATCACGTAGTGCCCTTGTGAACTCCACATCTCCAATGGTGCAGGGTATGGTGAAAGCGTCAGGATCTTCTTGCTTTTGGACCAAGGACCTTATAGCAATCGCATTGCAATGCTGAAGCTCTTGGGAGAGCTCCTAACTCACAGTGCATTCTTCGTAACTAGGTCCTTCATGTACTTTGCATACCCTAGCATCTTTTCCAGTGCCTCAATGAGAGGGATGTTGACAGAGAGTTATTTCAGCATAGAGAGAAAGTGCTTGAACTTGCCTTCCTCCTCCCTCTTTTTGATTCTTTGAGGGAAGGGAGGAGGAGGCCTAGGAATGGGCTTCAACTTCTATGGTGCATCAGCAACTTCACTACCCCATCACTTCCACGATCTTCTCTTGTATTCGCATCTTTAGTCACAACTGTCTGCTCTTAAACATCATCCTTATCAACTGGAATGGGAGGGTTAATGGTGCTCTTACCACCACAAGTAGTAATTGCCAAGCACTGGCCTTCATTCTTAGGGTTCTAAGCTATGTTGCTAGGCAGTGTACCCTTCTGACGCTGATTGAGTTGAGTCAACACTTGACCAAATTGTTGCTCAAGCTATTCGATAGCAATAGAATGAGACTCACTCTTCTAGATAATGCTAGAATTTTCAGATTTCATACCCCTTATAGTCTCATGCTGTGTCTCAGCTTTCTTCAACAGGCGATCAAATATCTCCTCAATTCTTGAGCTACTTACACCTGTATCACAGATATGTGGTGGCACACAGGGACTATTTCTATAACTATCTCTGCCACCTCAATTTTCATCTCTCTCTAGGCCCTTTTTCCAGTCGTAGTATCTTCTGCGGCTTTCTTCGAAAGCTCCAGCTCTGTTGAAGTTTTGACCTTGCTTTCCTTGACCTTAGTGCCAATAGTCCTGATTGGACCCTTGAGTGTTGGTCTAAAAACCCCCATTTGATCAGTAATATAACAAGTGCCCTTCTCATAATAAGGCTCACATATATGGGTACATGTGGAGGTTGATGAGCGACTGCATTGACTCGCTCCTGTTTCTGCTTCATCATTACCTCCATGCCTGTATAGATTTAGCCAAGCTCCTGTATAATTTATTCATTTATCTTATCTTGCTCCAAACCAACACTAACAACATATGAATTTCTAGTAGATGCTCTATCTCTCTGCCCCATGCACGAGTAGTCTTGACCATTCTCTCCATCCTTTCTGTAATCCTTACGAATTGCTGATCTAAGAACATGCCCCTATAATATTATCAGTGCGAGCCTTAATATTCTCATCAAGGGCATGGTAGAAGATCTCTACCAAGGCATCATCAACTATCTTGTGGTCTGGGACACTCCTTAAGTACTTAGTAAACTGCTTACATGTAGTACTTATCGAGTCACCAGGAAGTTGTTCAAAGTTGTTGATTTGGTCTTTCAATTTGAGCTTCTTTGACTCGGGAAGTACCTCTTCAAAAGGCCTTTTGTAATTCAGCCCAACTGGTGATCGAGCTTTGCAAGAGCTCAGTTAGTGATAGTGCCACATTGCCTGCAAGAGACAATGGAAAGACATGAAGTCTCACAATATCCATAGATAGATTCTATGTTTCCATCACACTCTCGCAGATAAATGTAACATTGTGTAGATGGCTATGAGGATCCTCGATGGTAAGCCCTAAAATAGTCTACGGCTCTACAACATATGAAGTAATCCACTCGAGACTATGAACTTTATGTAAGCCGATAGCAGTGGCAACACAATAGCTCTAGTCACCTCCATAGCCATAGGATTCAGCCTGTATTGATTCCGCTAATAAACATTGACATTAAAATCCTGTGGCTGTGGAGCAATGTCCTCAAGAGGAGGTGGGTTCTCATGGTCAGCATTATCATTATCATTCCTGTTCAGAGCTGCATTAGCCGCGTTGTTGGCATTATCGTGGGCCATCTCCTCAATGTTTTCTGGATCTCTGGATCAAACAGAGTCAAGGGATTGCCTCAACTTCGTGTGTTAGGCATACATTAAATTTACACCGTGAAAAAGAAACAAAAACAACGAAAAACATAAAATGTAGGAAATAAGGATTAACATCCAAATCACTGTGAATTAACCAAGTCTAGCCGTATTCCCCGGCAATGGCGCCAAAATCTTGATGTCGCGTAAGTTATACCTCCTTGTTGAGGATAAAGCGGTCGTTATTAAGAAATAGAACCTAACCAAGATTAGGGTCGAAATCAAGGGAGTACGTAGACTTAAGAGAATTTAATTAGCACATTTTGAGTGATTAACTGACGTACTTCCCCCAAAAAGGGGGTTTTACAGTAAACAGTGGAATAGTAAACCTAAACTAACACAAGATCTAAATCAATATGGAGAAAAACTAGGGTATTGTGTTCCCCATGATTCCCTAACTTATTATCACCGGATAACCTAATTCTTTTCCAGTGTGTAGCATGCAAGACAGTAAGTTAAGTTCACTAAATCCTTTGCTCCAGGCAAGAGGCGAACTTCACTACATGACTTGGTCCATCTCTATAGTGTGCATTACAAACCCTTACCTATTATTCCTAGTACAACCTCCCCTTGGCCCAGTTCGGTTGACTAGATGAGAACACATCAATTGGATCCTGTTAATTAATCTTTTTTCCTATTCATTACTATCTTGGTCCAGTCAGTAACACGTGGTGGGTTCTAATGTTGGCCACCATTAGAAAACATGCAAAATGAAGAGTTATAGTTAATACATGCACGCACACTTCCCGACAATTATAAATTACCCGATTTTACCTAGTTAGTTCTTTATGGTTTCCACAATCCCAGTTGTGGATTTAGCTACACATGCTTTGTGTACATGTAAATCTAATGAATTGTAATAGCATAATAGATCACTTATATAATTAAATTAAGCACAAGCAAATCTAACTTCAAAGAGAATCACAAGAATAAAGATCAAATCAAAGTACATGTGTTTCTCAAAACTCTCCAGTATTATCTCACTATTTTTCTCTTGACTTATCAAGTTCTCTATGTACTATGCGTAAACCTTTTGAAAAATAATCCAAAACCTATTTATAATATTTAAAATACAAGTCCTAAACACAATAGGATAACTGGGTCGGCACATCTCATGACCTGGTTTATGGGTCTTATTGCATTCCACAGCCTATAATTAGGGTCTAGTGCAGTGTTGCTGGAAAACTAGACTTTAGGTCTATGATACCCCTCTATGACTCATAAAGTGGTTTATGACCTGTAGGGGGTTTCGTCTGATGAATCTTCAGAAAGTCCCAGATATCTGATCCTCAGGGCACGAACTATGTTTTATGACTCGTAAATCAACCCACAACCTGTCTGCGTGAGCGTAGAATCAACTTCAGAAAATCAGCGCCTCACTAGAATTGTCCATGAAACCCATTTCACGGCCCGTAGAGTGAACTATGGCCCGTATAGGGTCTCGTACCATCAAATTTAGCAACTTCTATACTTTCTTCCCAAATCAAGGCCAACCCTAGTATCCTGCAAATATAATACAAAATACATAAAACCAAGTAATATCGCATTGAGAAAACATAAAATTACAAGTTTTAAGTATCAAAAGTGCTTATTTTGGCAGCACATCAGATTATTGTTGACTTTGTATGGTACATTTGAGCCCTAAGCATTGGTCAAAGATCTATACTATTTTTGGGTTGTTTCTACTATAGGAGTTACATAACAATAACAAGAACATACCTAGTAAAATCCTACAAATGGGGTTTGGGGAGGGTAACATGTACGCAAACTTTTAGTAATACTTTGTATGTGATTATGGTTATTGGGTGGATGTTGGTAATGGCATGCATCAGTTTGGTTACTCGTTCATGCAGAATTGTAGTACAACCCTGGGGGGGCATACATATGAGATGTTCTCATTATATGTTTGGCTGAGGCATCTAGGATGTACTCATAGGTATGATTCTATTTGGGTTATTATTGATAGACTGACCAAGTCTGCTCATTTTCTTCCAGTTCGGACTAATTTTTC
>JAOTQR010120556.1:0-61613 GCA_025774065.1 Solanum ossicruentum | reverse complement strand
TTTTAGTTATTGATGCTTCAAATGATTAGTAGTGAAGTCTTGTAGTCATGTACCGTATTCCTTGTGGATTAGACCCTAACCTTCGGTTAGGTTAATTGCTGACGATGACCATTTTCTTATTGGAGCGTGAAAATTAGATGTTGTCATCATTGTTGGATATTATGTATTCATGCTTCGGGGTTGACTTGTCTTATGTTTCATTGTTCATGAAGGATTATCCCTTAGTTCGTATTTCCCTTTTTTTTTCCGAATCTTGTTTATGTTTATTTTACTTTCGCAATATCATGACCAAAGCCTAGGGCGTAGACGTGACGCAGCGAATGGCAAACTCGAAGGAACCCCAAATAAGACTCTTAGCATATCATTACATATCCTTTGTCGCGAAAGCATTTGAACAACAATAAGAGATAATAAATAGGGATAAACGGGGCTAAGGGACAACTTCAATACCATAGAAGCATGACAACCCAATAGAGTATAGCATTAATACATCATAAGGTTCCAACAACACCTCTACTACATAGATAGGAGCGAGGGCCACGACAATCTCCGAGCTCTCCCTCACAGTCATAAGTTTCCAACATAGAGAAATTCAACACATAGCAATGAAAATCAAGTGACATATGTCCTCGGAGTTGAGGACTCACCAACTTGCTTTGAGAAAAATCATACTAGCCACATGGAGGAGGAGGATGATCAAGTGGGGCTCTAATTCCTACATGGTAATATCATGTAGGCACAAAGTATGCATTAGTATGTTTGAATGTGCTAAGTATGTAGGATGCAAAAAGAGATAGGCAATATAGTCAAAATGCAACATCATACGCAACGAATAGCATAGTAGCAATATGACATGCATGGATGATGCTTGAAGTAAAACATTCTTATTTAGAACATATTAAAAATGTAAGAAGAGACCAACATTATGATGGTTTGTCACACCGAACCATCCATGGTGATTTAGGTATCAATACCTCAATTGGTTGACGAACATCACACCCTCTATCATAGGTATCAACCCCATAACTGGTTGATGGACATTACACCTCCATCATAGTGGTCAAGCTATCAACCCTTCAACACAGTTGATGGACATAACACCCTCCATTCATAGTCATCAAGGTATCAACAACTCAACATGGTTAATGACATCACTCACTCCATTATAGTGCTCAAGGTATCAACCCCTAAACATGGTTAATGGATATCACACCCACCATCATAGTGGTCAAGGTATTAACCCCTCAACAAGCTGTGGTCAACTTACAATACTGTAGATACTTTTCAAGAAATCAACACATGTATACACTTTACTTTCATCATCATAAAGTCTCTTATCTCATATGCCACGCATTAGGAATTCAACAACTCAACAAACCTTAATTGGACATTTTATCAAACACTTGGCGGGTGTGTAATGTTAGTATAAAACCATGCAATTTAAGGGTGGAATCATGCAATAAAAATCAATGTAAAACCACCCATCAATACATGGTAATACCCTCAAGGAATATAGATTAAAATCCCTCATCAAATCTCAAAGTAGATTATAGATCCATAGCTCAAATCATGCTTAAACCATCACACTTCAATGAAACCCCAATATAGTTCATAGTCAAATTCATAATAGGTAATACCCATAAGTAATGCAACTTAGAATTATGAAATTCATTTTAAAAGATGGTTTGGTCACTATGGGTGAAAGGACCCATTGGTTGAAATCCACATACTTTAGACTTTGAGTTTCTTGAAATTGGGTTATGAAAGACTCGGAGCTTGGAAGTGGGGCTTGGAATCCAAAACTTGTTCTTGAGTTTCCTTGAATTTGTATTGGGGCTTGATGGAGGCTCTTGAGAGAATTTGTAGAGTATATTTGAGATAAGAGTAATGAGTTTGATCCTTTGGAATAGGGTTTAGGTCTTTTAGGGAGGTTAGGATAGCATTAGAAGTCCAAAAATATCATTAAAATATATAAAATTTATGAAAACGCCATTAGTGAAAAGGAGAAAATATTGGCAAAGCGTTGCCCTACTGAAGGCTTCACTAGTCGTGTGGCACTCCACGGGTCATGTGGAGTGCTTGTGAGATGGGACTTAGATAAAAGTTGGAATTGGAACACTTGGGAAAAAGTTATCGTCAACGTCACTTTGACGGGCCACTTTCACGGCCCGTGTGATACTACACAGTTAGTGTAGTGATCCGTCTAACTTCAATTAGAGACAAAAATTATGGATAGGCCACCCTATGCCCAGGTTGATGGCTCCTGAAGCATGCCACGGCCCATGAAGATGGTCGTGGCATAATACTTAGTCAAAAACTCCCTCCCATGCTTACCTTCCTCACTTGCACACACTCCATGACCAACCACATGGTCAGTGGCAAGCCACACGACCTGTGCCACTGGCCTTGTCATATGTCTTAGATCAAAAATGGCCTTTTCCAGCTGAAGAAAGCCCAGACATCCCATCCAAAGCTCCATTGCCCGTCAAGTTGTCCGTTTGGTTTCACTGCACAAGTGGGTCTTTTGAAAACGGTCATAGCTCCTTCATCCGAACATGAAATTAGGTGAAACTAAGTGCTTTCGAAATCAAACTCAAAGATCTTTCATTTGAAATATAGTGGGCCATCATATTCCAAGTGTGCTAAAAGTTATGCTCATTTAAATTTGACCCTTGCATTAACCGACATCCAAAACTCAACTCGTAGGGAAGCCTTGAACTTGTCTAAGTAATAGAAGTCTACAACGACCCTAACACATTCCCAACCTAACTAAATGATACTTGAAACATGGGTTCATGAGAGCATAGAGTTACGGGGTGTCATAATATCTCCCCCTTGGGAACATTCATCCTCGAATGTAAAAGAAACGTACACAAGGAAAGTAATCATGAAGATTTTATCCTAGCATGGATGCAACAAATGTACTTAAATATGATTTTCAAAAAACTCTCAACATGAACATCTAAATCACCATAAACTTGTCAATATAAACATGAATGCATGCAATGACATAAGGGTCAAAACTTAAGATTTGAAAACACATAGGGGAACTTAAATTAGTACTTTAGGCTTGAGTAGAGTGGAAGAGATATGAATATCATTTTTTTTGCATGTCCGCCTTGGCTCCCCATGTGGCACTTTCAACTTGACGATTCTCCCAAAGGGCCTTGACGAGAACTATATCCTTAATAAGCAACCGTCCCACCTATCCATCAAATATCTCCAATGGGACCTTTTCCTAAGACAACTCATCCTCCACAATGCCCATGACCTCAAAGATTTCTATAGCACTTGAGTCGCCAACACATCTCCTCAGCCTAGATGCTTGAAGAACCGGACGAACCATACCTATATCCATAGGCAAATCCAATTTGTAGGCCACCTTACCAATTCTCCTCAACTACCCATAAGGACCCTCGAACCATGGGCTTAATTGTCAACCTTATACACACCTAACCCACCTTGGTACCTAAGGCCACCATCTCCGTCTTGTGATTGCACCCCCATTCTCAACTTCTCCCAACATCATTCCAAACTAGTCAATCTGTGAACTTCTCCAACCACCCCTTTTTGTCACCCCAAAGATTATTACCTCCCACAATTAGCAAGCAACCTTACATTCATCAAAATTCACAACATCACCCACAAATGATCCA
Organism: Solanum ossicruentum; assembly: GCA_025774065.1. NCBI lineage: Eukaryota > Viridiplantae > Streptophyta > Magnoliopsida > Solanales > Solanaceae > Solanum > Solanum ossicruentum. The sequence goes on along the minus strand of JAOTQR010120556.1, from coordinate 57,957 downwards.
CAAGCTCTAAATAAGTCGATACTCTATCACTATAGACCACGACATGCATGACAAGGTAGGGTTTTAAGACTATTCATGAAATCCATAAATTATGCTGATCCATAAGTCAACAAATAACTCCACCATTGCTCAAAATTCTCACTTCTACTCTGATAGGACACCTAGGGATACCACCTACCCTCATCCTCACATGGAGACAAAATTTGAACTGAAGATCAATCTTAATGAAGTGACTAACTCATTGTAATTGACCAAAGAGGTTGCCTATCCTTAACCATCATCTTAAAACATTACAGGTTCTACCCTCTTTGGAAGCATGATATGCATGTATCCAAAACCGCCCTAAGACCTCCAACCAATCAAGCCAAGTTTACAAGACAAGACTCTATGCAGTGAGAACATGGAGTAACCTTTATAAGCCTTTCTAGCAACAATAAACTCACATAGCCAAATCTTACTAGCAACAAAAAGGAATAATGACCCCCAAAAACATCAAAGCATGCACAACAAAATCAAAAAGAGACATTAACATACCGGTAGCATCATCGAGAACCTCATCCCCTCCTTGCCCCCTTTGAAGTGCATAGAATTGATTACGTCATGGAAGAACCCCTTTATCAATATCACCACCTTTACCCTTGTTGCATTTACGAGGACAATCATTTACCTTATGGCCCATATCCTCACAACCATAACAAGAATTTGTACCCTTCAAGCATGGGCCATCATCTCATCTCTGACATCTTGGGCACCTAACATAAGGAACCACACCACCCCCATATTTGGGACTTTGGAACTTTCCTTCGAAATGGGCCCTCTTAGACTCCTTACCCTTTATCTTCCTCATCTTTTCCACCTCCAATTCTTTGGTATACATCATAAGGCGGGACAAGTCCATGTCACCTGTCAACATAGTGGCACAACATTCTTCATTCACCAATTCGGATACACCCATCACAAACATATCCATCCTAGACCTTGGATCAACCACCAATTAGGGAGCATATTTAGAGAGTTGGTTAAACTTGAGGGCACACTCTCTCACACTTATTGACCCTAGCTTCAAATTTATTAATTCCATCATTTTGGCCTCTCGTAGCTCAAGAGGGAAGAATTGATTGAGAAAGGTCGTCATTAACTCCTCCCAATGGATCACATTATTGTGCCCCTTCTCCTACTTCCATTCAATATACCATATTTGGGCCCCCCTTAAGTTGGTAATGTGCCAAATTCGCCATCTTTTCCGACCTCACACTCATAATCGATAACACTTTATACACCTCATCAACAAATTCTTGAGGGTCCTCAGCCACTTTAGACCCATAGAACTCCAGTGGGATCATCCTCATGAAATCTCTTACTTAAGATTTCAAAGTAGGAGCATGAGGTGCTTGTTCCACTTGGTTAACCTGGTTGGTCACCACTTGGGCTAGCAAGGCAAGAGCATCCCGGAACTCTTCATGAGCCAGGTGTTCCTCAGGTGTGGGGGCTCTTCTTCTTCTTGTGTTAGGCATGATCTAGCATAGCAAAGAATAATCATTAAGGGGAAAAACCTTACCTTGACTCCTATTGCACAACTTAGAGTAAGAAGAAGGGAAATATTTCCTAGAACATCTCACAGCCTCTTGCTCATAGTTGTGGTGCACTTCACAACCATGAACCAGACTCTAATCGATGTGGTGTTTTATTCCAAGGACCATTAACAACCTAGTGCACTATTCTAAGTTTGTCAAGACCCAAGACTACAATCTAAATTTGACAGGCAAATGGGTAACCCGAAGGAACCCCTAAACAAGCTTCTTAACATATTATTACACATCCTTTGTCTTGGAAGCATTTGAACAACAATAAGAGATAGTAAATAGGGATAGAAAGAGCTAAGGAACAACTTTAATACCATAGAAGCATGACAACCCAATAGATTATAGCATTAATGCATCATAAGGTTCCAATAACAGCTCTACTACATAGATAGGAGCGAGGGCCACGACATTCTACAAGCTCATCCTCATAGTCATAAGTTTCCAACATAAAGAAAGTTAATACATAGCAATGAAAACCAAGAGAAATATGTCCTTGGAAATGAGCACTCACTAACTTGCTTTGTGAAAAATTGTACCAGCCACATGGAGAAGGAGGATAATCAAGTGGGGCTCCGGTTCCTAAAAGGTAACATCATGTAGGCACAAAGTATGCATTAGTACGTTTGGATGTACTAAGTATGTAGGATGTAACACAACAAGAGATGGGCAATATAGGCAAAATACAGCATCCTAAGCAATAGATAGTATAGTAGCAATATGACATGCATGAATGAAGATTGAAGTAAAACATGCTTATTTAGAACATATTACATATGTAAGAAGAGACCAACATTACGATGGATTATCATACCCTAATATCCATGGTTATTGAGGTATCAACCCCTCAATTGGTTGATAGACATCACACCCTCCGTCATAGTGGTCAAGGTATTAATCCCTTAACTTAGTGAGAGATATCACACCCTCATAGTCTCAACAAGGTTGATGGACATCACACCCTCCATCATACAAGGTATCAATCCCTAAATATGGTTACTGGACATCACACCATCAATCATAGTGATCAAGGTATCAATCCCTTAACATGGTTAAAGGACATCAAACCCTCCATCATAGTGGTCAAGGTATCAACCCCTCAATATTGTTATTGGACGTCACACACTCCATCATAGTGGTCAAGGTATCAACCCCTCAATAAGGTGTAGTCAAGTTGCAACACTATAGATACTTTTTAAGAAATCAACACATATATACACATTACTTTAATCATCATAAAGTCACTTATATTATATGCCATGCATTAGGCCTTCAACAACTCAGGAAACCTTAATTGAACATTTATCAAACACTTGACGTGTGTGTAATTCTATTATAAAACCATGCAATTCAAGGGTAAACTCATGCAGGAAAAATAGGTGTAAATACACCCACCAACAATTGGTAATACCCCCAAGCAAAGTACATTAAAAACCCTCATAAAATCTCAAAGTAAATCATAGGTTCATAGTTTGAAACATGCTTAAACAACCATACTTTAATGAAATCCCAATATAGTTCATAGTAAAATTCACAATAACTAAGACCCATAAGTAATTCAACTTAGAATTATGAAATTCACATAAAAAGGAGGCTTAGGCACTATGGGTGAAAGGACTCAATCGTTAAAACCCACATACCTTAGACTTTGAGTTTCTTGAAATTCGGTTGTGAAAGACTTGGAGCTTGGAAGTGGGTCTTGGAATCCAAAACTTGTTCTTGAGTTTTCATAAATTTCTATTAGGGTTTTGATGGAGGCTTTTGAGAGAATTCAAGAGTGTATTTGAGATGACGGTGATGAGTTTGATCCTTTGGAATAGGGTTTAGGTCTTTTGGGGAGGTTAGGATAGCATTAGATGTCCAAAAAGATCATTAGAATAAATAAAATTTACGAAAATGTCATTAATGAAATGGAGGAAAAATTGGCAAAGTGTTGCCCCACTGAAGGCTTCAATGGTTGTGTGGCACTCCACTGGTCGTGTGGAGTACCCGTGATATGGGACATAGACAAAAATTGGAATTGGAACACTTGGGAAAAAGTTATCGTCAACGTCACTTTGATGGGCTACTTTCACATGCAGTGTGATGCTACATAATTTGTGTAGTCGTCTATCCAACTACAGTTAGAGACAAAAATTGTGGCCAGGCCACCGCACGCCCTGGTTGATTTGTTGTGAAGCATGCCACAGCCCGTGAAGATGGTCGTGGCGCAACACTTAGTTAAAAACTCCCTCCCATGCTTACCTTCCTCACTTGCACAAACTCCACGACCAACCACACGGTCAATGGCAAGCCACACGACCTATACCATTGGCCATGTCACATGCCTTAGACTAAAAAAGGTCTTTTCCAGCCAAGACATCCCAAATAATCAATCCAAAGCTTCGCTGCCCATTTATATGCCTGTGTGGTTTCACTACATGGGAGGGTCTCACGAAAATAATCATATCTCTATCAACCGAACTCGAAATATGGTGAAACTAAGTGTGTTGGAAGCTAACTCAAAGAGATTTCATTTTCCATGTTGTAGGCCATCCTATTCAAAGCATGCTAAAAGTTATGCTCATTTAAAATTAACCCTTGCATACAACTCGTAGGGAAGTCTTGAACTTATCTAAGTACTAGAAGTCTCCCACAACCATAACACACTCCCAACCTAACAAAATGAGACTTGAAAGATGGGTACATGAGTGCGTGGAGTTACGAGGTGTCACATGCAAATAAAGATGTGTGCATGTTATGATCAAGAGGCTTGTTTGGGTTGTCTTCAAACTTCTCATTCTTTGTGTCATGTATACGCCCTAGTCTTGGGTCCTGATAAACTTAGTATCCGATCCTTAGATTGTTAATGATCCTCAAAATCTAACACACCGTGTCAATTAGAGGCTTATTCATGGTTTTGAAGCACACCACAACTATGAGTAAGACGCTATGAGGCGTTTTAGGAAATGTTTCCCTTCTTCATGATCTATGTCATGATTTAGAATTTAAGATAGGGGTTTTTACTCTAATGAATGCTCTTTGTTATTCTAGATTATTTCAAATCCAAGAGGAAGACTAAGGAGAGCCCGTACACCGAAGGAGCAACCGGCCCCTCCCGCTCCTCAAGCTCATCAAGATAGGGGAGTGGCCTAAGAGGAGTTTTGAGATACTATTACAATGTTGGCCCATCTTATGACCAACCAATTGAACCAAGGGGTCGAAGCTCCTCATGCTCCTACTCCAGCCTCAAGGGTGAGGGACTTTACAATAATGAACTCTCCAGATTTCCACGGATCCAAGGTGGATGAGGATCCCTAAGAGTTCATCATGAGATGTATCAGGTGTTAGCTATCATGGGGGTCAATTCAGGGGAAAAAGCGGAGTTGGTGACCTACCAACTCAAAGGGGTGGCTCAAATTTGGTGTACTCAATGGAAGTTAGAGAAGGGAAATGATAAAGCTATCCCTTGGGAGGATTTGAAAGCTACATTCCTCAACTAGTTCTTTCTTATCGAGTTTAGAGAGGCTAATATAATGAGTTTACAATCTTAGGAAAGGTCCTATGAGTGTTAGGGAGTATTCCCTCAAGTTCAACAAGCTTACCAAGTATGCTCCACATTTGGTGGTCGACCCTAAAGTTAGAATGAACAAATTTACGTTAGGTGTGTCCGACATGGTTAATATAGAGTGTTACACCACCATGCTAGTAAGTGATATGGATTTGTCTCAGGTCATGACTTATGCCGAGCAACTTGAGGCGGAAATGCAAAGAAAGAAGAAGTGTGAGTCCAAGAGGGCTCAATTTGAAGATGGTTTCCAAGGTTCTAAGGGTGGTTAGTTTCCACAAGGCCATAAGTTCAAAGTCCAAGGGTCATCCAATGTTCCTAACAAGAATTTTGCTAATGATAGGGTGTTTAACCCAAGGTTCCTAGGTAGTAATGGTGGAATGGCGAATCCTACATGCCTAAGGTGTAAGAGGAATCATAATGGTCCAGGTTTGAGGAATTCTAATGCTTGCTTTAGTTGTGGTAAAGTGGGTCACAAAGTTGTTGATTATCCTTATACTCAAAACAAAGGTAGAGATGGTTGTCCTCATGTTCAAGGTGATAATGCAGGTCTAAGGGCAAAAGGAGGCCAACAAAGGGGTGCTCCAAGGCAAAATAGATTCTATACTCTTCAAGTGAGATAAAGAGTAGATGAGGTGCCCAACGTTATTACCAGTATGTTAAAGGTTTTTGATTTTGATGTGTATCCATTGATAGACCTGGGTACCACTCTCTCTTTCATTACTCCTTTTGTTTCTAAAAAGTTCAATGTGTGTTCCAAAATGTTATGTGAACCCTATGAAGTACCTATCCCCATTGGTAAGACTATGGTTTCCAAAAGTCTATAATAATTTTCCTGTGTTCGTATTGCATAAAGTCTTGCCTTGTGATTTTGTTGAGCTTGACATGGTGGTCTTTGATTTTATTCTTTGGATGGATTGGTTACATGCATATACCGCTTCCATTGATTATAGAACCTGTAGGGTGAAATTCCAATTACAAGATGAGCCAATTCTAGAGTGGGAAAGTCGTAATGTGGTGGTCAAGGTAGGTTCATTTTTTATCTTATAGCCCAAAGGTTGATTTCTAAGTGTTGTCTTTATCATCTTGTAAGGGTTAGGGATGTTGAGTCCAAAGTCCCTTCCATTGAGTTAGTTCTCGTGGATAATGAGTTTCCTGATGTCTTTCTCGATGAGCTTCCCAGTGTTCCTCCCGAAAGTAAATTAGATTTTTCTATAGACCTCCTTCCTGATTCTCAACCATTTCCATTCCCCTTTACCATATGGCCTCGTGGAGTTGAAGGAATGAAAGGATCAATTAAATGATTTGTTTGAAAAAGGTTTCATAAGCCCTAGCAAGTGACCTAGGGGTGCACCAGTGTTGTTTATGAAGAAAAAAGATGGTCCCTTAGAATGTGGATTGATAACCGGCAACTTAATAGGGTCACCATAAAGAACAAGTATCCTCTACCGAGAATTGATGGCCTTTTTTATCAACTTCAAGGGGCTAGTGACTTTTCTTAAATTGATCTCTGGTCCAGATGCCACCATGTGAAGGTGAGGGAGTGTGATATTCCCAAGATGTCTTTTTGAACTAGGTATTGGCATTTTGAATTTGTGGTTATGTCTTTTGAGTTGACTAATGCACCAGATATATTTATGGATCTCAAGAATAGGGTCCTCAAACCCTCCTTGACATGTCTGTTGTAGTCTTTATTGATGATATATTGATTTATTCCCATAGTGAGGAACAACATGTGAATCATTTAAGGATGGTGTTGCAAATTTAGAGGGAGGAGAGATTGTATGTTAAATATGAAAAATGTGAGTTTTAGGTGAAAGAGTTGAATTCTTAGGGCATGTGGTGTAGGGTGATGGCATTAAGGCGGATCCTAAGAAGATGGAGGTGATAAAAAATTGACCTAGACCAATAACTCCGATAGATATTTGGAGTTTCTTAGGTTTTGCGGGTTATTACCGGAGGTTTATGAATGGATTCTCTTCTATTCCTTCCCCTATGACAATGTTGGCCCAAAGGAAGGCAAAATTTGTGTGGACCGATGAATATAAAAAGAGTTTTCAAACTTTGAAAGATAAGCTTGTCTCCGCTCCTATCTTGTCTTTACTAGAAGGTTTAGGAGGGTTTTTTGTTTATTTTGATGCTTCAAGAATCTATTTGGGGTTTGCGTTGACGCAAAATGGCAAGGTTATAGTATATTCCTCTAGACAACTTAAGGTGTATGAGAAGAATTACCCTATCCATGATCTTGAATTAGTGGTCGTGGTCTTTGCTTTGAAAATTTGGCATCAAAACTTGTATGAGGTTTATGTTGATGTGTTTACTAACCACAAGAGTCTTCAATATGCCTTCACCCAAAAAGATCTTAACTTGAGATAAAGAAGGTGGTTAGAGCTCATTAAAGATTATGATATGAGTGTGCGTTATCACCCCGGCAAAGCTATTGTCGTGCAAGATGCTCTAAGTAGAGTGTATAGGGATAGCCTAGCTCATATTGAGGTTGGGTACAAGGAGGTGGCTAGAGAAGTTCACTGGTTTAATAGATTGGGGGTTAGGTAGGATGAAGTTTAAAATAGTGGTGTAGTGGTTGTTGATGATTCTAAATCTTCTTTGATTGAGGAGGTAAAGTCAAAACAAGATCTTGACCCCCCCCCCTGCTAGAGTTGAAGATCTTGGTGAAGGATTCTAAAGTGGAGGTTTTCTCCCAAAGGGGAGATGATATCCTTAGGTACCAAGGTAGATTGTGTGTGCCTAATGTAGATGACTTGAGGAAGATTTTGGAAGAGGCTCATAACTCATCTTATTTTATTCACCCCGCTTCTACAAAAATGTATAGGGATTTGAGAGAGGTGTATTGGTGGGGTGGTATGAAGAGAGATGTTGCTAAATTTGTATTCGGGTGTCAAAATTGCCAACAAGTGAAAGTTGAACATCAAAGGTCGGGTGGCCTAGCTTAAGATATAGAGATTCCTACTTGGAAATGGGAAGAGATAAACATGAAATTTGTGGTTAGGTTGCCTAAGACTAGGAACACTTTGACTCTATTTGGGTTATGGTTGATAGAATGACAAAGTCGACTCACTTCCTACTGGTTAAGACCACTTATGGTGCCAAAGATTATGCCAAATTGTATATTCATGAGTTGATTAGCTTGCAAGGGGTGCCCTTATCTATCATTTTGGATCATGGTGCTCAATTCACTTCTTATTTTTGGGGCTTGTGTTTTTGGCTCGAGGGTAGTTAGGATGAGCACCTTCCACTTATTGTGTTTGCTTAAAACAATAGTTACCATTCAAACATTGGCATGGCTCCTTTTGAAGCTCTTTATGGTAGATGTTGTAAATCCCTAGTTGGGTGGTTTGAAGTGGGAGAGATGGCTTTGTTAGGCCCAAACTTTGTTATGGAGGCATTGGAAAAGGTGAGAATGATAAGGGAGAGATTGAAGACAGCCCAAAGTAGACAAAAGTCCTACTCCGATGTATGAAGAAGAGATCTTGAGTTTAATGTTTAATGATTGGGTTTACATGAAGACCGCACACATGAAGGGTGTGGTCTGATTTGGCAAGAAAGGTAAATTGAGCCAAAGGTTTGTGGGTCCATATAGCGTGTTGAGAAGAATTGGTAAGGTGGCATGTGAAGTGGAGTTTCCCATTGATATGAATACGGTTCATCCAGTCTTTCATGTGTCTATATTGAGGAAGTGTATGGGTGACCCAAGTTCTATAGTGCCCTAAGGGGTAGTGGGTGTTGTGGAAGAAAATTTGACCTATGAGGAGGTTCCGGTGGAGATATCGGATAGACAAGTGAAAAGATTGAGGAACAAAGATATTGCATCCATCAAAGTTTTGTGATGAAGTCAGCAAGTTAAAAGTTCCACATGGGAAGCCGAAGCAGACATGGAAAGGCGATATCCATACTTTTTCCACTCTACCCAAGCTAAAGGTAATAACTTAAGTCCCCTCTATGATTTCAAGTCCTAAGTTTCAGCCCTCATGTCATTTTGCATGCATTCATGCTCATGCTAACAAGCTTATGGCGAGTTTTAACATCGTGTTGAGGCTTTTTGAAAATGATGTTTAAGTGTAAATGTTACATTTATGTCAGGCTGAAAACTTCATGATCACCTCTTTTGTGCATGTTTCTTTGAAATTTAGGGACGAATGTTCCCAAGGGGGAGATATTGAAATGCCCCACATGTAGCTTGGGAATGCCCCAAAATTGTAATTTCCATATATCTTAAAATTCATGCGTGATTTCAAAAATCTGACTTCATATTGTCGATCGAGGGTAAAATTGAGTGGGAAATGGGTACAACCTGAATTTTAGAAGACCCATAGTGGAAACTTTTGTCGCTAATTTCCAATTTGCAGAGAGCCTCTTTTCCGACGCTTTTCATATTGAGAAGGTACCAAAAGCCAGAATCGAATCTTTCTGTTGGCTTTCCTAGAAGAGGGAAATCCCGCCCTGCCCCAGCATGACTTGTGTTCAAGGGGCCTATTAGCGGAAGCATCAACTATAGATTCTCAACTCCAATCCCTGGCTTAGACGGAACAGAAAGAGATCCTTTCAAGTCAAGCCATCCTGATGAGGGCTGATGAGAGCTCCCTAGGGTATATACTCTTTATCAATTGCACTTGATGAGGGCTCTCATTATTTATTGCACTTGATGAGGGCTATAATTTACTACTTTTGGGTTATTAATTACAATGATGAATTCCCTAGGGCTCTTTAATTATTGCACTTGATGATGGAATTTACTAGTTTTGGGGTTGTTGTGTGTTCTTTGAGAACCCCCCAAAAGGTGCGCGTCGGGGCCTTCTCCCATCATTAATTCCCAACTGTGGGGGTCCTAGCTGACAAAGGAATAGGGCGTCAGGCGTTTCAGATCTTTTCCCCTGACATGGGTCCCGACTTCTTTAACTGGGCCAATTGTCCTGCCGGTCCGAGGAAGGAATGTTTTGCTTATGAGTGAATCGAATTCCCTTTCCGTTCTTTGAAGTCCTGAAGCTCTTGCACGATCTCCGGCCAAAGAATCGAATTTCGAGCACTTAAGAACACACGACAGGTGCACAATCTACTTTGCACATTCCATGAGCGGGAAATCTTACAAAATCCATAACCCCGAAACTAGTAAATTCCATCATCAAGTGCAATAAATAAAGAGTCCTAGGAAATTCATCATTGTTATTAATAACCCGAAAGTAGTAAATTATAGCCCTCATCAAGTGTAATAAATAATGAGAGCCCTCATACCTAGCTTTTTGCACCCTAATTGATAATTCTTTTAAGAGAGCATCAAGGCGACAAGTTCCCTCTATAGCCTTATTCAGGTAAAAAGATTTCCTCAAAAGATCGAAGGCTTTTTTCAGATTCACGCATGCTAGTATTCCTGGCATAAGAAAATTTAGTTTGGCTACTAACTCAACTACTTGCCTTAAAATGAATGGCAATTAGTCCAGAAAAAATGCACATATCACTATAAAATGCACATCTCACTATTCAGAACTCTCGGCAGCAGGACAAAAATAATAAAAAAGAAAAAAGGAAATCCATAACCCCGAAATTAGTAAATTCCATCATCAAGTGCAATAAATAACGAGCCCTACGGAATTTATCATTGTAATTAATAACCCGAAAGTAGTAAATTATAGCCCTCATCAAGTGCAATAAATAATGAGAGCACTTGATCATCCGGGCCCCAGGCGTGATGCGGCTTGGGTGCGGACCGCGGAGTGGATACAAACTAGAACAACATTTTCCTTGGTTTTTGTTATTCGCCCAAGGGCATTGGGGTCATAGCCCCATGCCCAAAATTCCCAAAACCTCTCCAACACATTATGAAAACCTCCCTAAAACCTCTCCAACACTTTATGAAAATTTTCATTCAAATCCAAGGATTTCAAGCTTATTTTGGATCTCAATATTTTAATCCAAGCTTCGAGTCTTGTTCAAAGTTTATATCAAGATATTTCAAGTTTAGGTATGTGGGTTTCATTCATTGGGTACTTTCACCCATGAAGTCCAACATTCCTATTTTATGAAAATTACATAATTTCGAGTTGTATTACTTATGGGTATCTCTTGTTTTGAAAATTATAAGCTACGTTATGTTGGGATTTTATCAAGTATTGAATAATTATACATGAATATCTATTTTCAAGTTTATCTCATGAGTTGATCTATGTCTATTGAGATTATGCATGATTCAAGTTATGAAAACTATGAATTGTTGTGAAGTTTTGATATGAAATTCATGATACCAAAGATGGAGTTTTACTTTGATATTGGTGGGCTGATTTTAATGATTTAGAAATGCATTGATCTTACTATTTCATGATCCATACTCTTGAATTTGCATGATTTAGAGCATGTGTCCATATGTGCCCACCAAGTGTTTGATAAAATTCCATGACAAGAATTCTTAAGCCATTGATATGCTATTGCAAGCTTTTACACGCCAAGTGATTTCAAGATGTTTATGGACTTTCAAGAATTTATTAAATTCAAGAATATATCAATGATTTTGCAAGTTAAGCCCAATATCAAGATTTTCACATCTTTTGAGCTATTCATGTTAAAGCATGGGTTCATGTATGATGATTTATTTTCATGCTCAAGTTAGGCTTACAAATAGAGTTCAAGCATGTTTCAAGATCTACCCATGTCATGTTTTCCATGTTTCTTACAAGTTATACAAGATATGATTATTTCAAGTATTTCGTTGGAGTCGAGTTAGCACCAATTGAGGCTTAAGATGGGGACTCGACTCAAGGGAGTTTTTATATAAAGTCTTTTGTCTCTAAATTATATGCCACCATAGGATGAATTATTATACCCTTTCTATACTAGTGGATCCATCTAGTCATGTTATCATGTTTGATTTGACATGGCAAGTAGACCACACCTAGTCGGGCGGTGTCATATCCATCGATCTGACCGAGGGGATGTCGTGCCTTGGATTCCAAGCAACTTAGTCTATGTAGGTGAAGATCTCCTCCAACATGTATGTATGGTGCATGTATTATGCAAGCTAAATGTTTTACAAGCATGTTTATTTCAAGTATTGCTCATACATGACATATTGAGATTGTATATATTGCCTATATCTTATGCATTTTTATTATATTGGTGTATATCTTTGTTGGATTGCACCCCGCATACTTAGTACTTTCAAATATACTAACGTAAACTTTGTGCCTAAATTGTATCACAATGTAGGTACTAGAGCTCTGATTGATCATCCTCCTTCTCTACGTGGCTATTTTGGTCATCTGCAGCAAGCTTTGGTGAGTCCTCAATTCCGAGGACAATATCTACTTAATACTGTGTTGAGACTCTTTTTCTATGTTGAATACTTATTACTATGAGGGTGAGCTAGGGAATGTCTTGGCCCCCGCTCCATTCTAAATATAGAGGTGTTGTTGGATATTATGTATACATGCTATCGGGATTGACTAGTCTTATGTTTCTATGTTTATGAAGGATTATCCCTTAGTACCGATCTCCGCTTTTTATATTCGAATATTGTTTATGTTTATTTTACTTCTGCAACTAAGGATGTATGCATGTTATGATCAAGAGGCTCGTTTGGGTTGTCTTCAGACTCCTCATTTGCCGTGTCACGTCTAGGCACTAGGCTTGGGCAGTGACAAAAATGAACCTTCTATGGATTCAGAGAGATCGTATACCCTCATTAAAAGTGCAAAAATATGAAAAAAGTTATTTTTTGATTCAATTGACATAAAAATCGAAGGAGACCAGTTTTCTAGAAGTTTACTCCCGAACAATAATATGGCCTTGGATTTGCCAAAAACATACTAAAGATATGTTATTCGAGGAATAAATTCTAAGGTACCATAATTCTCTTAAGTGGTGTTACAATAACTCCCCCTTGGGATCATTTGTTTCCAAATGTGACTGAAATATGTTTGACAGGAGTGATAAATTTTCTGCCCCACATGAATGTATTAATGCAATTTAACACCATTTTCAAGAAATTTCAAACTTTTACATAAAAAATTATCAAAACATGTTACTATAAGTACATATGCATGCAAAATAACATAAGGGGATGAAATACAACATTTAATGTCTTAGATATGATTGACTCATTACCTTAGGCTTATATCTGCTTTCACATCCCAAGTAGCACTCTCAACTTATTGATTCCTCCAAAGGAACTTAACGGATGCTATATCTTTATTCCTCTCTCTCTCTCTCTCTCCACTTGCATATCCAATATCTCAACTAGAACATCTTCATACATCAAGTTTTACTCAACACTTACAACTCCAAAAGGATAATGGAGTTTGAATCACCCACACATTTCCTCAACATGGACACATGAAAGACTAGATAAACCATACTCACCTCCAAAGGCAACTCGAACTCATAAGCAACCTTACCAACACATCTCAAAATTCTATAAGGTCGTACGCCTAGCGCTCCACTTTCCCATCTTGCCATATCGAGCTAAACTAGTCATGGGTGAGACTTTCAAATACACCCTATCATCTACCTTAAACTCAAGATCTTTCCTCCTAATGTCAACATAAGATTTTTGCCAACTTTGAGCCATCTTTATCTCTCCCCTATAAACCTTACCTTCTCAAAGGCTTCCATAACAAAGTCTAGACCTATTAAAGACATCTCTCCTACTTCAAACCACCCACCCAAGGATCTGCAACACCTCCCATATAAGGACTCAAATGGCATCATCCCAATGCTAAAGTGATAGCTATTGTTGTAAGAAAACTAAATAAGTGAAAGATGTTCATCCCAACCACCCTTGAATTCTAATAGACAAGCTCAAGGTATACCCTTAAGAGTTTGAACGGTCCTTTCGGCATGAACTTCCATTTGTTGGTGAAAGGTCATGCGAAGCTTGACTTTGGTAAAAAGTCCTTTTTAGAAAGATCTCCAAAAGCGAAAGGTAAATTGAGTAACATGGTCCAAAATAATAGACAATTGAACCTCATGCAATCTAACAAACTCATGGATGTACAATTTAGCATAGTCTTTGGCACCATACGTCATTTTACCTGATAGGAAGTGAGCCGACTTCATAATTCTATAGACAATAACACAACTAGAATCAAAATACTTCTTGTTCCTATCCAAAACAATCACAAAATCCTTATTGATTTCTTCCAACTTCTAAGTAGGAATCTCTATGTCCTAGGCCACCCGACCTTTGATGTTCGTCTTTGACTTATTGGCATTTGTGGTAGCCGGCTGCAAACTTTGAAATGTCTTTTTTCATACCACCCCATGAATAAACTTTTCTCAAATCCATATACATCTATAATGACCCTGACCTAGGGTTTAAGAGTGAAACAGAGAATGGGAACCCGAGAGTCCCCAAACAAGCCTCAAAGTACCAAAATTCACATCATCAGTTCAAAGTAAACATATAGTTCTAAGGGACGGGAAAGTAGGACTCATGCTATGGGGAAATTTTAGGGAAAGAGATTAGCATGAATTGAGATAGCACATAGAACATAATGACTAAGGGGCGGGTAAGTATAACTCACACTATAGGGGCAATTCGAGGCTTAGGATCTTTCATATCATATCATGAATCAAGTCATAGAACTCATAGCCAAATGCAAAACAATATTCCATAGATGAACAAGTTGTAACACTTAGCTTATAATTAAAAAACAAGTTTATAAGATATCCAACAATGCCTCTAACATAAGATAGGTCGAGGGCCAAGACTTGCCCCGGGCTCACCCTCAAAGTAAATAAAGGAGATAAAAAAGACAACATAGGTAGAAGGACTATGGATCTTCCTTGGAAGATAAGACTCACCACTACAAGCAAACTTGAGATCCAAGCTAAGCATCGTATGATAGATGATCAAAGTCCTCGGTCCCTACATGGTGAAATCATGTTGGAAAAAGTATGTGTTAGTACGTTTGAATGTTCTAAGTATGCAGATACAATGCATGTAACTTACCAAAACCTATATATGATGTCAGAAGGCAAGGGAACATAATATAAAAAGAGATCTATAACAAGGAATGTAGTATAACAAGATGCCATGAATTTCATGATGCATGAAGTGAAAATAATGCTCATATATAGTTGGGATGCGACCTTAACTAACATGAGTAAGACCAAGCGAGCTATTACTTGGAATCCCGATGAAAACCCCTCATTGGTAAAGAGGTTGTATACTTGCCAAATGTAAACCATACTTCACTTTACAGGAACAACACCCATTTCATATGAAGTAACCTTTGTTACAGGCATAACAGCCATTTCAAATAGGGTTTCACATATAGCATATCACATCATATCATATCATACCTTCTCCTTATGGGAACAACACCCATTTAGGGGGCATCTTCCTTTATGGGAATAAAACCCATGTCGAAAAGGACCCTATGCTAGGCACATAGTTCAAGGAAAGGGAGAGGACCCTTTGAGATGCCCCTAATCCACCGGTGCTAAGTCGTCATCCCACATGAATACTTATATGTTTATCTACACATGCTTTCAAAGAGACAATTGTCATTTCCAAAACCATTCCAATGCATAATTTGTCTTGAAAGCCAAACACCATTCATAATAACTCATACTTAGGCTCAAATGCCAAAATTATAATTTCATAGTCATAATACTCATGCATAGGAGTAGTTAGTTCATATATAAGATGATACAAGCACCCAAAATGCTCAAAGAGCCATAATCATTATACATATATTTGAACACATTCTTGTCATACCCAATTTCATATCATAAAACATATTTGGCCTTAACCCACTTCATAATTTCCGTAAATATCTCATGTTCATGAATGTATAAATCATTAATGATGTGAGGATAGCATGGGTAACTGAGCTTCAATCTAAAATCAACAATATAATATGAAATTAAAGTGAAAACATAATTAAATCCACATTTAAAATCATAATATAATCACTCATGCATAAACAAACCTTGAAAAGGTACATGCATATTTATAATCTCATAAATTCAATGTAATTCATCAAATTATATCTTAATCAACTTAAAGTCATTGCATAAGTATAGCCCATACGTTAATTGAATTTAATAAGCAAGACGATTGAAAATCCAACTTTAAAGTGAGTAAAGTTCAAGAAAAGTGCTAGAAAAGTTTTGGGTCTCTTTGGGTTGAAAGAACCAAAGCTAAAACCCACATACCTAGACCCAATGAAGAAATCCATTTGAAGAAGATTTGAGTTAGTCTTGAATCCCCAAGCTTGAATTTTCACAAGTGCTCTTGAGAGGATTATGACAGTATTTTTCAAATGAGGAGTGATTTTGAATATAATGAATATGGTTTAGGTTATTAGGAAACCTTAAGGTAATATAGGAAGTCTCAAAAAGTCATTTGAGTAAAATAAATTTATGAAAATGCCATTAATGAAACATATGAAAAAAATTACACATTGTCGCATGATGATGTTCACACTCCAATAAGAAAGTGATCCCTATCAGCAACTAACCTAACCGAAGATTAGTGTCAAATCCACAAGGAATATGGGTCTTAACTACAAGAATCCACTACTAATCATTTCTAACATAAATAAGTAAAATCTCTGAAGGGGGGTTTGTCTTGTGATTCAAAAACAAAGTAAAATAAACACTAAACTAAGACATGAGGAAACACTTAATTTTAGGGACAACTTGGGAATTGTGTTCACCATGGTTCGTGTACTCAATTACTCTGGGCAACATAACCACAATAGGAAATTCGCATGCAGGACAGCAACATAGGTTCTTCCAGCCCTTTTATAAAGATGAAGGTCAAATTTTACCATGGCGCTTGGTCGGCCACCATGGAATGCCAACTAACCATTACCAATAGTCCCAGTCAACCTCCCTTTGGACAAGTTTGGTTGATTAAACAAGAACATATCAATCGAATCTTGTCATCTACTTCCCTTTTCCTATTTGTCATTACCTTGGTCGGGCTAGTGATAGTAGGCCGAGTTTGGGTGTTGGCCACAACCAATCGACAATCATAATGAAGGAAAATAAATAATACATGCAAACCCCAATCATAGAAATGCAATAAACCTAGGTTATCTCAAATCAACCCCATGATTCCCACAACCCCAAGTTGTGGGTGCTTAGCTACTCATGGCTAAGGCAAAACAAGCAAAAATGTAAATAAATGACATAGTTGAGAGCTTTAACAAAAACAATGAAGATTAATGACACTTTAAGTTGCAAACCGAAAATCTTGATTGATTAACAATGACTACAAAGAAAGATTTGCAATCCCCAAAATGGGTTTTCGAAGAGAGAATAATAAACTAATCTAAAACCCTAAAATATTCTTTAGAGAACATTCAAAGGCAGGTTCTACTTTCTAAAATCTGCAATCCTCCAAAAAAAAACCTAATTAAGGTATTTATAGTGTTTGTAAATAAGCCTTAACAATAACACAAAAAAGATAGTTGGCAGCTAGTATGCCTTGAAAGTAAGACTCGGAGGGTGACCTAGGAGTCGTAGTCGAGTTCTCATATCATGCTTTTAGCATTTTGGTCTAAACTGGTACGACCCACAGGTACAAGTCATTGCTTGAGCTTTGACTCGTATGTTTTTCTTATAGTCTTCTCCTTCAATTTTTGGTCCAACATCTTGACTCTCTGATTCCAGCTACGAGTCCACCTATATGAGTTGTGGTGAGACTTACGACTCGTACATTAGCCTCGTAGGGGTGACCTCCAGTTAGTAAATTTCTGAATGTTGCTCTCTGATTCCTGCTACAACACACCCTATGACTCGTAGCTTGGGCTACGACTCGTAGGTGTGCTCGTATGTTATATACTTCAGCAAAATCTGTAACTTCTCTTCAAAATTATGCCAACCTAACTTTTCTGCAAGAACAACAAAAAACGCATACAAACCATAAAAAATTGCATTAAGAACTCACAAAATTTATTCTTTTAGGCATCAAATGTGTTATTTTTTGACAGCACATTATCTCTCTCAACTTAGAATTATCGGTTGTCCTCAAGTGACTACTCAATCTATACAGACAAAGAGAAATACATAGCAGTTACACTAATGGCATATAAAACAACTCTTTTGATATAGGTACCCAACTACCATATTCAGACTAGGACTGCAAGGTTATTAAGAAAAATAAGAACATAATGAGGTACATGGCAATCCAACTATGACAAACTAAGGAGCATTAATTGTTCCTCAATTGTTGGTGTAGTCATATGCTGCTCAAGTAGTGCAAATGACCTCACTGGAAAGAACTCCCTCATACTCACTCAAAAAGCATATAAAATTCAGTGAATGAAGAAGCATTCTCACTCTCACAATTGAAATTCATGCATACTGACCAACATCATAGGCTTGCCTCTACACTCATCTTCGGCCTTGGTGATAAAGTGGATTTGGATCACTTTAGGACTTATTGACTTGTAACATAGGTCCAGGGGGCTTTGGTATGGTATTTTAGGCAAGTAGTGACTAAACGCTATCCTTGAACCATGTAAGTTTCATAATCAACTCTTTTTCAGTAAGTCCACCCTTTTTCTCCCATTTTGAACTTTTCTCGAGTTCTTTCTTTCTCTTTTTCAGTTGTACCTTGATTTCAAACTCATTTTTGCTACTTTTTCTCAATTCAAGGCACTTTTCTATTCTTTTTCTTCACTCATTTCATGATTTTCTCATTTCTTTCTTGATTTCACAAATAATCACCTTATTATTATTTCTTTACGACAATAAGCGCCACCCTCAACTTAGGCTCTTAGCCTCAGGTGAAGTACACAATGCATATGCCTCAAATTAGGGACACCAATTGTAGCCACCCTCAACTTAGGCCTTTGGCCTCAATCAAGGTCATATGCTCAAGGATAGAACAGGGCCAATATCAAGGTATTTCATCAAACAAGGTTAAGTTAGCAAAGTGTCAAGGAAGAATGAGTATATGAGAAGCTCAAAAATTTGGAACAAGGGATTCACTCACTCATTTGGTGGGTCACTTATGCCAAAAGTTGGTTTACTCAAAGAACAATGGCCTAAGATCCTTTCCATATCCACCACATCACCAAACCAATCTTTAAGTACTAAGGCAAGTTCTGAGTCCATACAAGATGCATAAATGTAGCAAAATAAGCTCACCACACACATGGAATTGCATCCATAATCAAGTATAGACTCACATGTCATTCTTTCAACTATAGAATACCTTCACAATATCAGAACAAACATTGCCAGATGCTCAAAAATGTATGAATGTATCAACAACCGTAATCTCAAAAATTTTAAGGTTACTCAATTTTTCATCAAAACTTAAAAACGCAATTAAAGGCTATGTATATGCCAACAGATAACAGTACTATGAACTTAAACATTATCTACACTAGCTAAACATACTGGTTCAACGAAAAAGTAAACATCCACAAGAAAAAAGAAGCATGGCAAGAAAACCTTGGGATCAAAAATAAGGTGAAGTCATGGACATGAGGTTACTCAGACTTCACCTTAATCCATAACTTCCCACACCCACCAAAATAGAATACTTTGTGCTCAAAGTAAAAATGCGAACAAAAAACAAACACGATAACATAGAAATATATTAGAAACACACACACATACATACATACATATATTAGAAACCCAAAAAACAACATCCACAATATAAGTAAAAACAACATCCCATCATAGAAATATTTAAATATATATAAAAACCAACATAACAAAAAGATCATCTAATAATAGAACAAAGTATCCAAAAGTATTCAAATAAGAATTGGTGTCAAAAGAAGGAAAACATCATGGGGCTTCAAGCATTGGTCTTTGGCTAGTCTGTGGGGTCCTGAGGCCCTATCACCTCCCTAACAGTACCGAAGTACCCTCTCCATGTGGTTTGTGCTGCTTCTGATCTCTCTGAACAGCCATCAACAATAGCAACTCCTGCACCACTGCCTCAGGTATGGGCTATTCCTCTTGTCTTAGCCTCCTCTAAGTCAGCTCTAGATCATCAGCATGCTCAAGAGGCCTCTTTACATAGATATATGGACGGTCAGCTGGGCAATCGAATGCCTCATTGCCCGCTGATGCTACCTCTCGGACTGCAATAGGAGTGCTAACATCTACAACAATTTGGCCTTAAACTTGGCCAACTCCTTAGTCACAGCCCTCGTGTCAGTAGGCTGAGCTCCCTTAAGTCTCCACTGGACTCTCGCCTCAAAGGCATCTACTCGGTCATCCACCTCTCTAACTCTCTCATCAACCAAATCATGGGCAAATGCCTTCTTCCTCTCCTCGGAGTCCCGTATAGTCTGGTGAACCCAAGGTTTGACCTGTGTAGATAAAGCATATAGTCTGGACTCCGCCATAGCCACCTTGCATAATAATGCTTGAGAAGCAATAGCAGATGTAAGAGAATCAACTTGTAATAAAGCTGATGCTAGTGCCGGAGTACTGAAGGATGGTGTGGCCTCGAAATCCATAACTGGTGTGGGCTATGTAGCAACTGAGGTAGTGCTGGTAACAACAGGAGGTGCAATCTGAGTCGAAGGCTCTACTGGGAATGGCTCTGACATAGGAGGAGCTGCTCCTGGCAAGGCCACCGGATTCTCATTAGCCTTTATCCGTCTAGGATCCATGCTATGGGTAATCTCTAGGTGCTGGTCCCGGTAGGGGTCAATAGGAACACCCACTGCACTGCATAAATTATGAATTAAAATAGTGAATGGCAGTGAGGTGTTTGTCTAGACGGCTGCCTCGTGGATCTGTTCTAAGATGATCCGGGCCTAATCTATCTCATAACCAGCTAAGATGTTAGCTAATAACACAACCCACTCAAAAGTGATCTCATTACCCGTGAAAGTGGGACGGATATGCCAATGGATAATAGACCACCAAAACTTGGCCCGAAAAGAGAAATGGGCCTTCACTACAGGATCTGTGTGGTTTGTAACCCATGACTGCTTGAACTTCTCCTCACAAATCTGGCTAGAAATCCACTATAGAAGCTCTGTCCTGACCCAGATGTCCTTCCTAGTCACCGCTCTCCTCATCTTATCAATGTGCCTATCATATTCTGCGGTAGACCGAGGCCCTCCATAAGTGGGCCCAAACTGTACCCAGCGAATGGTATCCTCTGAAATAGGAATTTTGTTACCCCTGACCGGTACCACTTGTAACCTTAATTGCTCGATCGGCTTCTTGTTCTTCGGTAATCCCTAGCAGAGTGTAGAGAAATAAGCTACAAAAAAACACATGGACTACGAAGGGGGCATACTTGCCCAGCTACTATGTTGTCCATCATAGCCCATGTCTGTCTAACTCTGCATCTAACCCAGGCACTTTATCCAACCCTCGATTCTTCATGGAATTTCCACACCAGTTTGCCTTGTCCATTGGGCTCTAAACCATGATCATATATCTCCTTCATCTCTGGGACACACCATTTGCAGTCGGTTGGGGTTGGGACTGTACTTCTTCCGGCTAGGTTTAAGAGGTGCTCTCCAACTCCAATTCTGACCCTGAGGTATGGGGGTCTTTTGTGGTATGCTACTGTCCGACCCATCCCCATTACACTGTTGTTCCTCCTCTTAAGACTTGGAGAAACTGCTTACTTCCATGGGTGCCTATGCTGCAAGTGCCTGGGTCTGGGGTCTATTGGCTTAAGGGTCTACCCTGACTCTGTGGACTTCCATAGAGCCGTCTGAATGCTCAAAGTCAGAGGATTCATTCATTAACCTCCATTGGAGTGTTTGATTCGCATGTTTGTCCTTTGGGGGCATTATATTGATCGATTAGAGAAGTGAAAAGAAGCAAAGAGAATCAAAAAAAACGTCGAAACACTAGGAATAGTAACTTCACCAGAATCTTTGCCGGAAAATTACGTGGGTAGCTAGCATTTTCGTCGAAAAAGGGAGGTACTGAGTAGGTATGGGAAGAATCTTTCGATCTTAGGGTTAAAAATTAATATTGGGGGTCAAATTTTATTTTGATCCCTTATATAAGCAAATCTAGTCAAAAATTAAAAAGTTGTTAATCGAGCCTACGAGACCCTGATATGAGTCATAGGATATCCTACGACTCATAAGTCCCAGTCTCGTAAAAGACCCAATACTTGCAAAACTTAAAAAATCATACCTGGGCACTACGAACCCCACTTACAACTCGTAGGGGACACTATGAGTCGTAAGGTTGGCTCGTAGTGTACGTGCGAACTCCTGATACTCACTGTTTACCTCTACCAGGCATGACTTCGAGTTGTAATGGAGATTACGACTCGTAGGCCTAATCTTAGAGGGTTCTCCAAGTGCCTATTTTCAGATCATCAGTTCTTCCATTATTTCTTGCAAACCAAGTCTTAAAGCACAACAATCTTCAAAAATTTTACAACTGCATCAATGTCTTTCAACATAAAAATACACTCACACCTTCTAGCTAAGAATCTCAATAACCAAAAACACTTAAAAAACTAACAATTATCAACAATGCTTGGGTTTCCTCCCAAGAAGCGCCTTGTTTAACGTCGTGGCTTGACTTTGTCATAGTCCTTCATCAAATATCCTCAAGGGTCCACACCATACTTTTGAACTCGTCCGAGTGCTTCATGGATTGGTGAATATCGAACACTATCTCTGTATCATTAACCCTATACTACAGTTGACCCAAATCCATATCCACTAGGGCTCACCCAGTGCCATAAATGGTCTCCCCAAGATTATGGGCACTTCAAAATAAACTTCACAGTCAAGGATCACAAAATCCATGGGAAAGATGAGTTTATCAACTTTAACAAGCACATCCAAAAGTATTCCCTTCAGCTTTTGAATGGTTCAATATGCCATAAGCAATCTCATTCTTATCCGGGTAGGAGTGTCAAGACCAAGCTTTTCGAATACAGTAAGAGGCATTAGATTTATGTTTGGTCCTAAGTCATACAATGCTCTTGCAAACTCAATATCACAAATGGTACAAGGGATGGTGAATGCACCGGGGTCCTCTCATTTTTGCACAAGGCATTTGGTCATAATTGCACTACATTATTGGAGTTCTTGTGAGAACTCTTGGCTCAAAGTGCACTTCTTGGTCGCCAAATCCTTCATATACTTGGCATACCCGGGCATTTTCTCTAAAGCATCTAGAAGGAGAATGTTGATGTAGAGTTGCTTTAACATCGAGAGGAAGTATTTGAATTTACTCTCCTCTTCTTTTTTCTTAAGACTTTGAGGGAAAGGAGGAGGGGGTTTGGGATTTGATATCAATTTCTCGTGCTCCCTTGCCTCTTACTATTGCATCCAAATGACCTTCGGATCGTCTCCCTCAACCACTCCTTCATAACCAAGGCCCTTCTTATCAACTTCATCCACAATTACCGGTAAAGGGAGATCTACGGTGCTCTTGCTACTCCGTGTTATGACCGTCATACAGTGCCCTTCATTTTTAGGATTTTGAACCATATTACTTGGTAAGGTGCACTTTTGGCGTTGGTTCAACTGTGAAGAGTCTTGTTCGAATTGTTGTTCCAGTTGCTTAATTCCACATAGTGAGACTCTATTTTTTGGTTAATACTTGAAATATCCACTTTCATCCCCTTTAAAGTCTTATCTTTGTTGTCGGTCCTCTTCAACAACTTTTCAAACATTTCTTTAATCCTGGAGTTACTTGATACAGCATCACGGTAGTGTTGAGGCACATAAGGATCATTCTTGTAGCCCTCTCTTCTTCCTCACTCGGCATCTGTAACTCTCTGCCTCTCATAGTATTCGCCCAATTTGTCTCTATACACCCCATCATGGCTGAAGTTTCGACCTTGATTCCTAGATCCTTGCCTCCAATAGTCCGAATTAGACCCTTGGGGGTTGCTCCAGAAATCGACCATCTGGTTTCTTACGAAACATGCATCCTCATCAAAGAATCGTTCGACATAGGTAGGAGCCTTCGGAGGTTGGTGGGTGACTGCTTTGACACTTACTTAGTTTCGCTATAAAACCAAGTCCATACTTGTGCGAAATTGAGCAAGTTGCTCAATGAAAGCTCTTTTACATTTGCTTGCTCATTATTGGTGTTAACCGCACAAGAAGATTTCATCACACCTCATTCTCGTTTCCCCCATGGTCTATTTGTTTTGACCACTTGCTCTATTCTTGTGGCTATCAATGCGAACGGCTGGTCAAGGAACATCCGTCCCATGATTGTGTCTGTACAAGCTTAACTATTATCATCAAGAGCCCGATAGAAAATCTCGACCAAGGGAAATAGATAATGCATGCAAAACCCCAATCATAGAAATCCAAGAAACCTAGGTCATTTCAATGACAACTACCCACGGTTCCCACAACCCCAAGTTATGGGTGCTTAGCTACTTATGGCTAAGGCAAAACACACACTAATGAAAATAATAGAAATAGTTTAGAGCTTTACCAATACCGATGAAGAAAATTGGCACCTCAAATTGCAAAACCACAAGCTTGATTGATCAACAATGTGTACAAGGCTAAGTTTGCAATCCCCAAAATGGGTTTTCCAAGAGAACAACAAAAAAAACCCCAAAAAACTAAAAAAGCATCAAAATATAATGGTAAATTCTCTAATAGTCAAACTCTCTTCTCAAAAACCTAACTTAAGCTCTATATATAATTTACAAAATAACCTTAGAATTTAAACAGAAAAAGCAGCTAGCAGCTGATAAGTTTTGTAGTTACGACTCGTAGGATGAACTGTGAGTCGTAGTCGGGGTCTCGTACCAGCTTCTTGGCAACTTGGATTGAACCGGTATGACCCCTAGGTATGAGTCATTGCTTGAGCTACGACTCGTATATTGGTATCATTGGTCTTCAATTTTTGTTCCAACATCTTGGCTCTCTGATTCTTGCTACGAGTCCACTTATATGAGCCGTAGTATGTATTACAACTCATAGGATGTCCCCCTAGGAGTGACCTTTACTTGACAGATTTTAGATTTTAGTCTCTGATTCCTGCTACGACACCACCCTACGACTCGTAACTTGAGCTACAACTCATAGGTTGGCTCATAAGGCCTATACTTCAACAAAATCTGCAACATTTTTTCAAAATCAAGCCAACCTAACTTTTCTGCAAGATTAACACAAAGAACATCAAAACACTAAAAAGTCGCTTTAAGAACTTAAAAAATCCCTTGTTTCAGGCATCAAATGTGTTGTATTTTGATAGCACATCACTTTACCAGTCAATGACAGTAGGACACTCTTAAACCAACAGCATCAAGAGAAAAGGTTTTGTCTCCTCAAGACACTCTAGCAAACAAACACCACATTTTGAAGATGATGGTGGGAATACTCCAAAGGTAGAGCTGCGAATAATCCACAGTTTTGGAGCATTTGGAGCAATCCACTCGATACTGTGAACTTAGTATCTACCGATAAAGAAGGAAGTACTATGGCACTAGTAACATCCATAGTTATAGGGTTCAATCGATATTGATTCCATCCATAAGCGTTTTCATTTATGTCCCTGCACTGGGGCCTGTTACCCCTTTGTTGTCAATTCTCCTCTCTTCCCACATCCTCATTCGTATTCATATCCTCCTCAACCTTGATATCCTCATTCACTTGATGCATTCTTCTTAGTAGTCGAAAGATCTCAAAATTGAGTGAAGCTAAGGGTTTTCCTTGGCTCCTTGTGTTGAGCATACAAACTAGTATACCTTGCAAATAAAATCAGATAACAAAAACAAAAATAAAAGTAAAATACAAGAGATTCTAGGAAGCAATACTAGAACTAACTAATAGTGATTTAAAGTCTAAACCTAGTTGTATTCCCCAGCAATGGCGCCATCACGCTACAATAAGAAATAGTCGCTGTCAGCAATTCACCTAACCAAAGGTTAAGGTCGAATACATAGGAAATACGGGGCTTGCCTACAAGAATCCATGCTAATCATTTCAAGCATAAATAACTAAAATCTCTAAATTAGGGATTTTTGTTGTGATTCAAAAACAAAGTAAAATAAACACTAAACTAAGATGTGGGAAACACTCAATTTTAGGAACAACTTGGGAATTATTTTCATCATGGTTCATTTACTTGATTACCTTAGGCAACATAACTACAATTAGAAATTCACATGTAGGATGGTAATTTAGGTTCTTCTAACCTTGTTGTGAAGGTGAAGGTCGAATTTCACCATGGCACTTGATCGGCCACCATGGCGTGCCAACTAACCGTTACCAATAGTCCTAGTCAACCTCCCTTTGGTCAAGTTTGGTTGATTAGACGAAAAAACATCAATCAAATCCTATCATCTACCTCCCTTTTCCTATTCATCACTATCTTGGTCAGGCTAGTGATAGAAGGCGGGGTATGGTGTTGGCCACCACCAAACAATAATCATAATTAAGAGAAATAAACAATACATGCAAACCCTAATCGTAGAAATGCAATTAACCTAGGTTATCGCAAATCAACTTCCCATGATTCCCAAAACCCCAAGTTGTGGGTGCTTAGCTACTCATGGCTAAGGCAAAACAAGCAAAAATGCAAATAAATGACATAGTTGAGAGTTTTACCAAAAACAATTAAGATTGTAGACACCATAATTGCAAACCCAAAAGCTTGATTGATCAACAATGAGTACAAAGCAAGATTTGCAATCTCCAAAATGGGATTTCCAAGAGAGAACAATAAGCTAATCTAAAAGCCTAAAATATTCTTTAGAGAACATTCAAAGGGAAGTTCTATCTCCTAAAGTTTCCAATTATCCAAAAAAACGTAACTTAAGGTATTTATAGTGTTTATAAATAAACCTTAAAAATAACACAGAAAAGACAGTTGGCAGCTGGTACGGCTTGCAACAATGACTCGTAGAGTGACCTAAGAGTCGTAGTTGGGGTCTCATATCAAGCACTTGGCATTTTGTACAAAACTAGTATGACCCACAGATACGAGTCGTTGTTCAGTACGATTCGTATGTTCTCCTCGTATTCTTGGCCTTTAGTTTTTGGTCCAATATTTTGGCTCTCAGATTCCTGTTGAGTCCACCTATACCAGTCGTGGTAATACTTACGACTCGTATGCTGGCCTCATAGGGGTGACCTCCACTTAGTAGATTTCTAAATGTTTCTCTTTGATTCCTACAACAACATACCCTACGACTCGTAGCATGGGCTACGACTCATAGGTGTGCATATGTCTTATGATTCAGCAAAATATGCAACTTTTCTTCAAAATCATGCCAACCTAATTTTTTTTTCAAGAACAACATAAAAACCATAAAAAGTCGCATTAAGAACTCACAAAATCCCTTGTTTTAGGCATCAAATGTGTTGTTTTTTGACAGCACATCATCGCACCACTGGAGGGTACATGGCCCTATGTAGCCTACCACGGTCTGTGTACCTTGCCCATACACCCTCACTTAGCCAAAATTTGAAAGTTGGAACCATTGCTTGACACTTCAAATTTTTTTAGCATAAAAATGAGCCATATAGTTGGCCATACGACCTGTGTGCCTTCACACAGTTTGTGTGAAGGGTCATGGCAACAACCTTAGACAAAATAATTTCTCACAATAAGAGTGAGGAAACACTTAGAATATTTAGAATATTTCCACCTTAAGGCTATCCGGGCACCCTCACGACCCTGGGGCATCACACGAGCCGTGTGAGGAGCTGTGTTACCTCACTTAGTCTAAAAATGGTAGGACCTCATGCCAAGTCTATCACATGGCCTACCCCTCAGTCTGTGGAGTGTCACAAAGACTGTACGGGGTCAAGCATAATATGACTTGATCTTTAATCCCCATAATTTGGAACGAAACAATGTTCAAAGGCCACTCTACGAGACCCTAAACGGTCTGTGTGACCTTACATGGGACACGCGGTCCTCCTTGGAGTGTCCCTATCCGAGTCATTACATCATCTCCCCCTTTGGATCATTTGTCTCCAAATTTTCAAGAACAATGCTTGAATGGCTTGAATTAGAACATGAAACTTCCAAACATGAGATACAATGCGTAGTTCATCATTTGAATACCATAAGGTACTAAAAACACATACCGAAACATAATAAGATCATTCAAAACATCCTAAAATCATTTTAATGCACATGTAAGCATGCCATGCAATGATTCTCAAGAATTGAAAGGATTAGGACCACTTGGAAAAGGAAGAATCTAATACCTTAGTATTGAGTAGATTGGAAAAGGTAGGGGTATCATTTCATCATGTCTAACTCCGGCTCCTATGTAGCACTTTCCACATGTTGATTCCTTCAAAGTAACTTTACCAAAGCTACATCATTCGTAGCAAGCCGTTTCACTTATCTATCCAAAATCTACCAGATGCTCCTCATAAGACAAGTTCTCCTCAACCTCAATGCCTTCCAAAGGAACAATAGTGCTAGGAGCACCAACTATCTTTCTCAATATAAACACATGGAAGACCGGGTGGATAGAATTCAAATGCAGGGGCAATTCCACCTTATAAGCCACATTCCCAATCCGCTTAGTATCCTCACAAGGGCCTATATACCAAGGACTTAGCTTTCTCTTTTTGCCAAAATGCATCACTCTCTACATAGGTGAGACTTTCACAAAAACCCAATCTCCAATGTGGAATTCAAGGTCCCTCTTCCTAAAATCTGAATAGGACTTTTTGTGACATTGGGTCGTCTTCAACCTCTCCCTAATCAACTTCACTTCCTCTATATCTTTTATCACAAAGTATGGTCCAATCAAAACTTCCTCCCCCAACTCAAACAACCCTAGTGGAGACTTACACCTTCTACCATAGAAATTCTCAAATTGTGACATACCAATGCTAGTATGGTAGCAATTATTACAGGAAAACTCAATGAGTAGAATATGGTCATCCCAATTACCCTTGAACTCCAATACACAAGCCCTTAACATATCCTCCAAGTTTTGAATTTTCCTCTTGGCTTGTCCATCGGTTTAAGAATGAAAGGCGGTGCTCAACTTGACCTTAGTACTAAGTCCCTTTTTAAAGGACATCCAAAAGTGAGAAGTAACTTGGGTACCCTGATCTGATTATGATATACCTATGCACACCATGCAACATTACTAACTCTCGTACATACAACTTTGCATAATCTTCGACACCAAAGTAGTCTTAACTAGTAGGAAATGAGCTGACTTAGTCATCCGGTCTATGATAATCCAAATGGAGTCAAATTGCTTTGAAGTCCATGGAAACCCAACTACAAACTCCATATTTTTAGCTTCCCACTTCTAATTAGGAATCTCAATTTCTTGAGCCAACCTATCAGGCCTTTGGTGCTCCACCTTCACTTGTTAACAATTTGGGCATTTGGATTCAAACTTAGCTATGTCTTTCTTCATAACATGATACAAAATACACCTCCTTCAAGTCCTGGTACATCATATTAGACCCCGAATAAATAGAATAATGAGAGTTATGGACTTCGCTCATGATCACCTTTCTAAGATCATCCACATCTGGAACATATAACCGATTTTGATACCGGAGTACGCCATCTCCCCCTTGGGAGAAAACCTCAATATTCTTTTTGGCAACCAATTTCTTCAATTCAACCAAGGATGGATCTAGATCTTGCGTAGCTATTATATCAACCACCACCGAGGATTCATCCCCACTTTGCACATGTATACCACCATCACAATCTGCCAACCTAACACCAAACCTAGCCAAATGGTGAACATGCCTCACCAACTCCTTCTTCTCCTCCTCAATATGAGCGACACTTCCCATAGAAAGCCTACTAAGAGCATCGACTACCACATTCCCCTTACTGGATGATATTGAACACTCATGCCGTAGTCTTTAGGAGTTTCAACAATCTCCTTGGCTAAAGTTTCTCTAAAATCATGGTTAGACTGACTCAATTGTGCCTCCTCATCAAGAATATGAAGTAAGAGTTTAGATATCATGCACGGATTTGAGATATATGGAAATGACAATTCCAGGCAATTTCAAAGCACACTTTCAAGCACTTTTTGGGATTATCTCATTTACCTCAGTCAAGGTACATAATTTCAAGGAAATACCAGGGCTAATTTTAGGATGTTACAATTAACAAGGCTAGGTCACTTAGGTTTTCACAAAGAATAGGTACATGTAAGACTCAAACATTAGGATCAATGGATATTCTGCACATTTTGGTTGGTTATTTCGGTCAAGTGGACTTTATAATCAACACACTTGAACATGCATGGTTGTTATCTATACTAGCTAATCAAAAAATTTGGTTGGTATCATTTTTACGAAAATCATAAAAACATACATTTGCCACAGATCTCAGTACTTTATGCTACAAATACTAGCTAAACATACCAGTTCAACAGAAATTCAATATCCATGGGGGCGAAAGAACATAGGGAAGAAAACCCCTGGGATTCAAAAATTTAGATAGTTATGGACCCAAGCTACTCAGACTTCACTAAGGCTCAAAACTATCCACATCCTATCAAAAAAGAGGTGCATTGTCCTCAATGCATAGAATCAAAACAAAATAAAGTATTGGGGCCAAAAAAACATACCTGGGCACCTAAGCGCCAGTCTCCATCATGGGTTGCCTCCCAAGCAGCCTGATTTATTATCGTGGCACCACATAGAAAACTTGAGTACTCAGACTTCCTTAATCGTTCATTCTTCCACTATTTTTATTTCCTCTACATTTCCAAGATACGACTTGACTCTTTGTCTATTTAATTTGAATGTCCCTCTATTTCTTCTCTCCAACTCAATGGCTCCATGATCAAAGACACATGCTACTCGAAAAGGTCCCAACAATCTATATTTGAGTTTCCTAAGGAATAATTTTGACCTAGAATTATATAGTATCACCAAGTCCCCTAGTGCATACTTATGATTCTCTATGCGATGATCGTGTTGCAGCTTCATCCTTTCTTTATACAAGGTTGAGCTTATATACGCATTCAAGCAAAATTCATCAATCTCATTGAGTTGGCTCAGCCTAGAGCTAGCTGCATCATTCTAGTCTACATTCAATTTCTTTAGGGACCACATTGTTTTATGCTCAAGCTCTACTAGCAAATGACATGTTTTCCTAATAAAAAGTTGGTAGGGTGACATGCCTATAGGGGTCTTGAATATCTGGTATGCCCATAATGAGTCATCAAGCTTTCACGACCAATTTGTTTGATTTTGTATTCATAGTCTTGGATAAAATCTATTTAATTTCCCTATTAGACCCTTCACTTGCCCATTTGTCTGAGGATGGTAAGTGCTTTCCTCCTGATGTTTCACCCCATACTTCTCAAGTAGAGCCTTGAATAGTTTGTTGTAGACGTGAGAAACTCCATCGTTGATGATCGCCCGAGTGGTGCCAAACCTAGAACAGATGTTCCTTTTCAGAAACATTTTGATGCTTTTTCCTTCATTCTTTGATTGAGAAACTACCTCTACCCATTTTTATATATGATCCATAGCGACCAAGATGTATTTGTTTACATATGAGCTAACAAAGGGACCCATGAAGTCTATTCCCCACAAATCAAATAACTCAATCATAATAATGGGATTTAGAGAGAGCTCATGCTTACGGGAAAGACCACACTCTTTGTGGCACCTATCACAAGCTTTGGCATAGTTGTGAGCATCTTGGATTATTGTGGGCCAATAATACCCATACTTTAAGATATTGTGTGTTGTTTGAACTCCACTATGATGCCCTCGTACCAACAATGAGTGACATGTCTTAAGGATACTCATCATCTTAATCTCAAGAACATGGCAATACATAATCCCATCCGTAAATACACAAAACAAGTATAGTTATCCCAAAAGATATGTCTCACATCAGACATGAACTTTCGACATTAGTGTGTATTTAGATCAGGCGGCACAATATCACTTAGCAAGTAGCCTGCATAGTCTACAAATCATGGTATTAAATCGTGGGATGTTAACAACACTCTCTCATATGGGAATGAGTCTTTGATCTCCAATCCATCATCAAACTTTGCCATTACCCCATCTTCCAGCATGGAAAGTTGTTTTGTGACCTGATTTTCTGTCTCTTTTCTATTGATGACATCAAAATTTAATTCTTGACGGAGAAGTACCGATCTCATCGACCTTGGTTTTACATCCTTCTTTGTTATCAAGTACCATATTACTGAGTGATCTGTGTGCACCACCACTTTGGCCTCCCATAAATATGACCTAAATTTCTCGAATGCAAACACCACCACAAGTAATTCTTGCTCAGCGATAGTGAAGTTCTTCTAGGTCTTATATAGGGCCTTGCTATCATAATATATGGGATGTAATATCTTCTTTTTGCTCTATCCCAATGCTACACCTTGCACAACCCTACTTTCATCACATATGATTTTGAAGGGCTTTGACCAATATGAAGCTACAATGATTAGCCCTGAGATCAACTTCTACTTCAATCTTTCAAAGTCTTTGAGGCATGTATCATCCAACACAAACTTAGCATCGTTCTAAAGCAACTTACACATTGGATGTGAAATTTTAGAGAAGTCTTTCATAAACCACCAATAGAACCCTGCATGCCCTAGGAAGCTCCTTACATCCTTTATGGAGATGCGTGGGGGAAGCGTCTCAATCACTTCCACTTTAGCTCTATCAACATCAATTCTATTGATGGAGATACTGTGCCCAAGAACAATGCCATCCTTCACCATAAACCAACATTTTTCTGATATTCAGCACCAGATGGCATTCCTCACATCATGTTAACACAACAAGCAATTGCTTCAACTAGTCCTCAAATGAGTCCCAACCACACTAACGTTGTATGTGAAGACTTCAATAATGTGCTCCACTATGTGTGAGAAGATAGATATCATGCATCTTTGGAATGTCGCTGGGGCATTACACAACCCGAATGGTATCCTCTTGAATGCAAAGGTTCAATAGGAGAATGTAAAAATCATCTTCTCTTGATCCTCTGGAGCAATGGTAATCTGATTGCAGCCTGAATATTCATCAAGAAAGTAGTACCAGCCCTTTCCGACTAATCGGTCTAACGTCTGATTCATGAATTGCATAGGGAAATGGTCCTTTTTCATCAACACATTGAGTTTCCTGTAGTCCATGCACACTCTCCATCTAATGATTGGATACATAGGGATTAACTCGTAGTTGGCATTTGGTACCATAGTAATACACGATTTCTTTGGAACACACTAAACCGGGCTCACCCATTTGTTGTTGACAGTCAAATCGATCCCTCATGCATCCAACTACTTGATGATTTCTTTGTGCATGACCTCTTGAATAGATACCTTTGATACTTAATGCTCTTCTTGTATTCCTTAAGCAATTAGATTTTATGTGTACACATCCTTGCAGGGATACTAGTGATATCTACAATCGTCCACCCAATGGCCTTCATTAACTGTTTAAGTACCATGACAAGGGCATTCACCTACTCATCAATTAGGTACATAACAAATATGACTATCAAGGTGTTGTTGGTGACCAAAAATGTATATCTCAGATGTGCTAGAATAGCCTTCAACTCTAGCACCGATGGTCCTTCTATGGATGGCTTGGTGGGCGGTAAATCTCGATTCTCTAAGTCTATCTCCAGCTTAGTTTGGGGCCTATGGCTGTAGAACACCCCCAACGCATCACTATCTCCACATAATCTGGGATGCCTTCACTATAAAAGTTCATCAGCACAGCTTCCAAAGTGTCGACATACAGTCTTACCTCAAGTGGTACTTCTAGCTCAGCATCTTCAACACTCTCGATAGCAGAGATCATCCTCAGATCATCCTCTTTTGTTTCATGTTGGTAGATGTTAAACACAACATCCTCTTTTCCTAACCTGAACTTGAGTTGACCCTTCTCCATGTCCACCAAAGTGCATCCAGCAACTAAGAAGGGCCTTCCCAAGATAATAGGGACTTTGAAGTCAACCTCACAAAACAGGATCAAAAAGTCTATGGGGAATATTAATTTATCCACCTTTATAAGCACATCATAAAGTATCCCCATAGGCTTCTTCACTCTGCAATCAGCCATCAACAGTCGTATGCTCATCGGAGTAAGGGCTTCAAATTCTAGCTTCTTGAAGACTATAAGGGGCATCAGATTAATGTTAGCACTGAGATTCAATAATGCCCTTGTGAACTCCACATCTCCAATGGTGCAGGGTCTAGTAAAAGCACTAGGATCTCCTCACCTTTGAACTAAGGTCTTCGTAGCAATTGCAGTGTAATTTTGAAGCTCTTGGGAGAGTGCCTCACTCATAGTGCACTTCTTCCTAAATAGGTCTTTCATGTACTTTGCATACCCTGGCATCTTCAATGCCTCAATGAGAGGGATATGATAGAGAGTTATTTCAACATGGAGATAAAGTGCTTGGAATTGCCTTCCTCCTCCTTATTTTTAATTCTCTGAGGGAAAGGAGGAGAATGCCTAGGAATGGGTTTCGGCTTCTATGCTGCATGTGCAGCTTCACTCACCCTGTCATTGCCATGATCATCTCTGGAATCTGCATCTTTGACCTCAACTGTCTTTTCTCGAACATCATTCCCGTCAACTGGCATGGGAGGATCAATGATGCTCTTACACTACGTGTAGTAATCACCACACATTTTCCCTCATTCTTAGGATTTTGAACTGTGTTGCTAGATAGCATACCCCTCTGATGTTGATTAATTTTAGTAAACACATAACCAAACTATAGCTCAAGCTATTTGATGGAAATAGAAATAGAATAGATTTTCTGGTTTATACTGAAGATCTCAAATTTCATCCCCCTTAGAGTATCATCTTGTGTCCACTGATAAGCATTGGCATTGAAGTCCTATGGTTGTGAAGTAATACGCTCAAGATGAGGTGGGTTTTCATTGTCAGCATTCTCATTATCATTCTTGTTCGGAGCTGTATTTGGTGCCTTGTTGAAGTTATCTTGAGCCATTCTTCTCAATATTCTCTAGATCTGTGGGTCAAACAGAGTCAAGGAATTGCCTTGACTTTGCGTGTTAGGGATACACTACACTTACACCCTGAAAGAAAACAAAAAAAAATGAAAATGTAAAATGAGGGAAATTTTGATATTGCCTAAGCTACACCTCTTTTTTTAAGCTAGAACAGTCATTGTCAAGATATAGAACCTAACCAAAGTTAGTGTCGAAATCAAAGGAATATGGTAGACTTAGAAGAATTCAATGATGCAACTTGGGGTTATTACCCAACTTATCTCTCCAAAGGGGACTGGGTTTATAACAAGTAAAAAGTAATCCTAACACACACAAGAGTTAAACCAATATGGAGAGAAACTAGAATATTATGTTCCCATGATTCCCTAACTTAGTATCACCGGATAACCTAATTTTTTTCTAGTGTATAGCATACAGAACGGTAAGTTAAGTTTACCAAACCCTTTGGCCCAGGTGAGAGGCCAATTTCACTACATGACTTGGTCAATCTCTACAGTTTGACATTACTAACCCTTACATATTTTTCCAGTACAACCTCCCCTTGACCTAGTTTGATTGATTAAATAAGAACACATCAATCAAATCCTGTTAATTAATTTTCTTTCCTATTCATTAATACCTTGGTCCAATCAGTAATACTAGGTGGTGTCAAATGTTGTCCACACTAGAAAATATGCAAAACAAGGAGAATTAATTTAATGCATGCATGCACACTTTTCAAGAATTATGAATTATCTAGTTCTACCTTGTTAGTTCTTTCTACAACCTTAGTTGTGGATTTAGCTACTCATGGTTTGTGTAGATGCAAGACATATGAATTTGAATAACATAATAGAGCACTTACACAATTGAATTAAGTACTAGAAAGTCCAAGCTTTGATGAGAATCACAAGATTAAATTTAGAAGATAAAATCAAAGTGTACAAGTGTTTCTCAAAACTCTCCAATGTCATTCTCGATTCTACCTTATTATTTTTCTATTATCTCTTCAAACACTCTAAGAAAAATATCCTAAAAACCAATTTATAATGTTCAAAATTCAAGTCCTAAACAAAATAAAACATCTGGGTTGGCACACTTTACGAGATGCACTACAGGCTGTGTAGTGTTTTACGGCTCATAGTCGGGCTTTCGTACTTTGTTGTTGCAAATTCAAACTTGATTTCTACGACATCCCTCGATAGCTCGTAAAAGGTTCTATGGCTCTTAAGGGGATTCATCTGATGAAACTTCAAAAAGTCCTCTTTCTCTAATCCTCAGGGTACGAGACTTGATCTATAACTCATAAATTGTTTCACAACCTGTCTGCATGTTCGTAAACCAAAATTTAAAAATCTATCCCTCATTGGAATTGTATATGAGACCACCTTCACAGCCCGTAGAATACTCTACAGACCATCAAGGGTCTCGTGATTCCTCAAAATCAGCAAATTCTGCGTACTTTTTCGAAAATCACTACCAACACTGACATCCTACAAAACAAATTAAAAACAATTCAACCTACTAACATCACATTGAGAAAACCAAAATTCTATGTTTTAAGCATCAAAAGTGTTGCGTGTTGATAGCACATCAAGCACAAGCGAAAATAATGAAGATATGATACAAGAGCTTGCACAAATTAGTACTGATATGGTGCTGTTGATGAAGTAGAACCAAGAACATATGACTGCAGTAGCTCATCAGCCTTCACGAGCACCGATGTACAAAGAACCTTACTATGAAGAGGACACTTGCTTCGTCACTGATAAGATGGTGGATTTTTTAG
The DNA here is from genome assembly GCA_025774065.1 of Solanum ossicruentum. Classification (NCBI taxonomy): domain Eukaryota; kingdom Viridiplantae; phylum Streptophyta; class Magnoliopsida; order Solanales; family Solanaceae; genus Solanum; species Solanum ossicruentum. Next base: position 21,175 of record JAOTQR010120556.1, on the reverse strand, counting down.
ACCAATGCCTAAGGGGCTAAGCAAAACTACTTGCATGAAGGTGAAGGAAACCATGATTGAAACTATAATAGGGATGGCGCCTTTAGAGATAACAACTGAGAAGGTTACTACGAAAAGAACAGGAGCTAGGATAGAAATGCTGATTGGGGATGTAGAGATGGTTACAGGAATACTCCATATATGCCACCACATAATCAAGATTCAAGTATTAGTAGTTTTGGAATTGAGGAGATGCTTCATCGCATGTTGAAGAAGGCTAACTCTATAGATGTGATATTGAAAGGGATGAAGTCTGACATCTCCAACATTAATCAGAAAATTGATGCTTATTTTGTTGTTATCAAGAAATTGGAGAAATAGTTTTGCCAAATTTCAACTCAACTTAAATAGAACTAGAAAGGTACATTGCCCACCAATACAATTCAAAATACAAACACTGAGGGGTAGTGTATGGCTGTGACTACTCGTGATGGCAAACAGACCATTGTTGCGCTAATAACGATTGATGATGATGTTCGTGAGGACATAGTTGAGGGAAAACATGTAGAGATTGGAGATGATCATACTTGGGATAGGGTGAGTGATGTTTCAGTGGCACCATAAAAGTTGAAACCCTTTCCGAGGCCTCTCTATCCTTTCTCTCAAAGAATCAAAAAGAAAGAGGAGATAGGTAAATTCAAGCACTTCATCTCCATGTTGAAATAACTCTCCATCAATATCTTTCTCATTGAAGCATTAGAGAAGATGCGTGCGTATGTAAATTTCATGAAGGCCTTGCTTACAAAGAGCGGATTGTAAACCAGGAACTGTCCTAAAAGACCTTCAACATTGTAGTGCAATAGCTATAAGGTCGATGGTGTTGAAACAATAAGATCTAGGAGCATTCACCATGCCCTCCAACATCAAAGATGTTTAGTTCGCAAGGGCATTATATCATCTAGGTGTCCGCATAAATCTAATGCTTATTACAGTCTTCTCGAAGTTAGGATTGGGAACCCCTAATCCTACAAGCATGTGATTGTTAATGGCTGATCGAATGGTGAAGAAGCCTACGGGGATACTATATGATGTCTTTGTCAAAGTAAAGAAATTCATATTCCCCACAAACTTTGTGATCCTTGATTGTGAAGCCGATTTTGAAGTCCCAATCATCTTGGGAAGGCCCTTCCTAGCCACTGGGCGAGCACTAGTGCATATGGAGTACAACTAAATCAAGTTTCGATTGAATGATGAATGAGTCATCTTCAACATCTATCAGTCGATAAAGAGGTCAGTTGACTTGAAAATGGAAGTTTGGGCACTTGGTGAAGCCTGAGTAACCAAGTTTTCCATGTTGTGTCGCAACAATTGATCACGCTCAAGTTACACCTCTCTTTTAGAGGATAAAGCGTTCGTTGTCAAATAATAAACCTAACCAAGGTTAGGGTTGAATCCGATAGAGAATACGAGGACTCATGAGAATTCACAAATAAGCAATTCCAGTAATTAACCGAGGCAATTCCTTGAAGAGGGTTGCAATATTCAACAAGAAAATAAACTAAACTAACTACTAGAGGAGATAATCAATAATGGAGAGCAACTTGGCTATTGTGTTCCCCATGATTCACCAACTCAATATCACTAAATGACCCAATTCTTGACTAGAGTATAGCATGTTGGATGGTAATTTAAGTTCACCAATCCCTTTGGTTGAAGGTGAGAGACGAATTTCACTATGAGACTTGGTCCATTTCCATAGTGTGTAATACTGACCATTACCCATAGTCCCAGTCAACCCCTCCCCCCCGGATCTAGTTTGGTTGATTAGATGAAAACACATCATCGAATCCTATTAATCAATCTCTTTTCCTATTCATTACAACCTGGATCAGGAAGGTAACACTAGGCAAGTTATAATTTTGGTCACTACTAGAAAACATGCAAAATGAAAAGAAATGATTAATCAATGCAAATACCCATTTGAAGAATTGCAAATTACCCAGGTTTATTTGGTTAGATCTTCATTGTTCCCACAACCCGAAGTTATGGATTTAGCTACTCTTGCTATGGGTAGATGAAAAAAATTATGAATTGAGAAAACATAATTAAACACATACCCAATTAAATTGAGAATCAAGCAAAGCCAAACCTATTTGAGAATCACAAGATTGAAGATCAAATTAATTCACAAGTGTATTCTCCTCCAAATATTGAGGTCTCCAACTACAGAACCCCAAAAGTACTCTCTAATGATGTTTTCTACTGTACTCCCTACTGTTCTCTCTCAAAAATAAGCTAATTATACTATTTATAGTATTTATAATTAAGACCTAAAAGAATTAGAAAAACTAATCGGCGGACTCCACGAAACCTATTTAAGACTCGTAGAGGCTTCTATTAGTCGTAACCAGGGTTCCGTATTTAGCTTCTTGAATCTTGGACTTCATTGCCATGAATCCTCTTTACAAGTCAAAGACTGATCTATGACTTGTATTGCACTCTCTTAGACTTCATCTGCATCAATTGGTCCTTCTTTGGAAAGCTTCACGAAACCTCTCTATATGACTCGTCGAGTGATCTACGGCTCATATAGAAATCTCATATAGCTGAACTTCAGAAATATTACTTCACTAGAATCTGTCATGACACCTACCTCTATGACTCGTAGAATGCTCTACGATCCATAGAGACTATCATAAGTCACCAAAAACCAAAAAATTCTGCATTTGCCCCAAAGTCATGCCAACCTGCTTTCTTGCAAAACTAGACACAAAAACACATAAAACCCATAAATATCACATTGAGAACGCACAAATCTTAAGTTTTAAGCATCAAAATTATTGTATTTTGACAGCACATCAATACCTGCAACTTAAAAATTGTTACATGTCCTCAAGCGACGAGTCATTTAAAGAGACAATATAGCAACACACAGACCTCAACTCAATGGCATATATCACATATAATTCATACTCATGTACCTATACTAACTTTCAAATCATGATTAAATAGCTACTTAGCAAACCAAAGCACATCAATGTATTTCAGAACACAACTATGACAAGCAAGGGAATTCCAGCGGTCCACAATCACTAAACAAATCAAATGCTACCAATGAAATGTAAGTGCTCTCACAGAAAGAAGACCCATTTTTGACACTCAGTGATGATTTCAATTTCAACTATAGGAATATGCAAACACACTCACTCTCACAAAAAATATTCATGCATAATGACTAATAGCATAAGCTTGTTGCTATACTCATGACTCAGACTTTCAACTTACTGGACTAGGATCCTTTTAAGACTTTTTAAGCTTGTAATGTAGGCTCAAGGGGCTTTGGTATGATAATTTGGAAAGTTAGTGACTAAACGCTATCCTTGAACTATGTTTTTCACCACTTTTTCCTTACCAACCCTAATATTCTCACCCTATTCTCCCTCTTTCCACATTCAAGCTTTTTTTGGGTGCTTTTTTCTCAATTTTCAGTTGTTGCCTCATTTTTACACTTCATTTTACTTTTTAAGCTCAATATAATACATCTTTTCTTTTTCGTGCACTCATTACTTAATTTTCTTCTTTTTGCTCCTCACTCCCAACTTATCACCTTATTTTTGCGATTTTACCCCTACATCGGCCACCCTCAACTTAGGCTCTTGGCCTACGGTGAAGTACAAAATATTTAATTCTCAAACTAGGGCCAATTTTTGTAGCCTCCATCAACTTAGGCTTTTTTCCTCAATTAAGGTTCACAATGCTCAAGGGAAGACCAGGGCCAATTTCAAAGTTTTTCACTAGAAGGTTAGGCTAATAAGGTGTTTTAGAAAGAATTGATATATGTAAGGCTCAAATATTTGGAACAAGGGATCAAACTTCATTTGGTTGGTTATTTTAGCCTAAAATGGACTAGTTCAAGAACAAAGGCCTAAGATCCCTTCCTAATCTATTTAATCTAGTGTCTAGCTTAGAGTAGAAGGACAACTTCTACATTAGCACAAAATGTAAAAATCTAGCAAAATAAGCTCATGCTCACATGGAATTGCAACATTATCAACAAACAACCCATATTCGTATCTCAAATTTCCATCACTTATCAGAAAAAATATTGCCAAACATGTGTAGTTTCAATTACACTACTAATCAAGATATTTATGATGGGTACCTTTTTCAAAAAATAAAACATAAAAGCATGCTATATGCTTAATTTTTAGTACTATATGCTACAAATATTATGTAAACATCTTGAATGTGATGGTTCAATAGAAATTAAATATCCACGAGGAAAAAGAACACAGGCAAGAAAATATCACGATTAAAATTTGGGATAGTTATGGACCATAAGATACTCAGACTTCACTAAGGCCCATAACTACCCATAACCCTTATTGAAAAGGTTAGGCAGTATCCCCAATGCACCAAATCTGGCAAAAATGGAGTAAATAAGGGTCCAAAACATACCTCACGCCAATGTGCCATTCTGTGGCTAAGTTTAGCCATCCCCCCCCCCTCATGGGGTAGTCCCCTCAATACTAGCACTCTGTCTGAAGGGGCCTGCAAAGACTTTCCTCGATCACCTGATCTATGACTTACAAATCTAAAGGCCAGGCCTTAGTAAACCTCTTCTGAATCCGCTCCTCAAAAGCATTAATGCGGGCATCCAATATAGAAGCACTCTCCTGAATAATAGAAATAGTAAATGCCCATCTCCGCTCCTCTAAATCTGCAATGTTCTACTGACCAATGGCCTAAGATGTGGAATAAGCTGAAACAACTAAGCCTTAGCACATGATAACCACGACGACATAGCCTGAATAGAAACAGCACACATGTAAACCATGCCTGGTGTGGGAGTATGTGATGTAGTGGCCTCTAGTGCAGGAGCAGTTATAGTGGGACCCCTCTCAATATTGACTGCCTCGAACTGCTAGGGTCTCTCCTCAATAGTAACAGCAATAAAAGTAGTAGTGGCAATTTTCGAATCCTCAGGTGGTGGCTGTGGGACAAATACCTCTAGCATAGGAGGAGGTTGTGCCCATCAATCTTTATTAGGCTGGGCTCCAAAGTATGCTTGGCCACATCTAACCTATTTAGTTGATGTAAGATCACCAACCACAATTTCATACAGAGCTTGTAGATCAAAACCAAAAATGGGATAGAGGTGTCCATATGGTGATTCATGTATCTGCTCTGCTATGAGTCGAGCCCAATCAATGTCATAGCCAGCCAAGATGTTGGCAACCAATACTGCCCACTCCGATGCCAAAGTATTATCCACTAGAGTAGGTTGAATCTACGATATAAAAATCGCCCACCAAAATTTAGTGGGGAAAGAGAGTGAAGCCTTGACAATAGGCTCCATATTGGTGGTGACCTAAGCAGGCTTTGGACCCTTCTCCACAATGTGACCATCTGCCCACCTCGGTAATGAGGTCCTATGTACAAGATCTTTCAGAATCAGTGAATTTCTAGCCTGCTCGAACTTGTGGTCAAACTTTGCTGTAGATTCAGGGGCATGGTACTCTAGACCAAAAAGCATATGGAAGATTGTCTCGTCTGAAATGTTGACCCACCATCATCTCACTTGCACCTCTATCAATCTAAGCTATGTGAGAGGCCTCTTATACATTAGAAAACTGCACTGAATCATGGCTGTGTAAGATGCACAAAATTCCCATACCAAAATCAGGGTGTATCATCCAAGTGGCTCCATCAGAAACATGAGCCCACAACGTATCATTGTGTCCTTCAAACCTGGGCCACGACTTGGCCCGCTTTTGGGGCTATATGTCATCTAGAAATATAGCCTCCCTACCCTCGACAAACCATCGGCGAGTAATAGCATTTAGTGCTGATGATGACGATGGTGCGACAATGGACTTGGTATCTCATTTGTCCTCTGAGCTCTTCTCAGAACTAGACTCCTTTCTGGATCTAGTCATTGGGGCATGCTACTGCAGTCTCCTAACTACCTTCCGCTTTAGACTGGGAAAGCCTATGAGTCTGAGCCTGAGTATATCTAGCTTTGGTTGTTGCTGCTCTGGCCTATGGTACCTCAACCTCATGGTTTGATGAAAAATTGTGGATCTCTAGTGACCCACTCAATGAGGGGTCCACTATCATCAGTAGGCTCATCAATGAGCTTCCTCCTAAAGACCTCAATCTTCGAGCGATTTCTTTTCAGAGCCATGATAAATTAAACTTAGACATAAACGAACCATAATTATCCCTAAAAATCAAGAAATAAAAACCAAAAACTTATCTGAATCAGCTGTAGAAAGGGTTTACGAGGACCCTTGACGAGTCGTAGTGAGCACTATGAGTAGTAAAGTGCCCTCATAGATTAGTGCTTTAGAACAATAATGGTCACTGGAAAAGTTTATGAGCCCTAGGTAGGGCTCATAAGTGTTTCGTGAGTCATAAAACTAGGTTGTATACAATTTCAAAGGGTAGTCAGAAATAGGAAAGGATCTACGAGACCTATCTATAAGTTGTAAAGTCATCTATGACTCGTAGAAGGTCTCATCTGATGAATACTCAGATCAGCAAGTGTTTGGAATTTCTCAATAGGGACAAGTACAACTCATAGATCAATCCATGAATCATAAAATATTCTCGTGAACAAGAAATCTCAGGTACTTGATATTTTTAAGCCCATCACACGGACCGCAAAAATATTCCAAACATTAATCCTACCAACATCAAAGCAAGCCTACAAGCACTCACATATTTGGCACACAATAGCCAATACCTACGACAATTTCACAAATATTTGCCCCATTGAAAATTGCATAAGCATGGAAGAACTTATGTCTCCAACTCTTCTGATTTGACTCATACAACATCATATGCTTATGCCAATACCACCAACTCACAATAATAAATCATACAATATCAGTCACTCAAGATGGATGATGATTCAATAGGCGTAGCATTAAGCACTAAATCATGTTAAAACATTCAATTCCGGACTCAAACATTCCATTTCAATCAAAAGGAACCCTAATTTTGCAGTCACCATTCAAATTCAACAAGAAATTCAAGCTTAGAGACATCAAACCCATGACAATCATCATATCAAGCAAATAAGAACAATATAAATTTTGAGATTGAAACTAAACCAAGGAACTTACCAAGAATACTGATGAACTTCAAGAAGAAAGAGAAGGTGAAAGATGAAAAAAACTAAGTGCCAAGAAATCACATCAGAGTATAGGTTTGATCGCCGGAAATTGATCAGAAAACAAAAAGAGAGAGAGAGAGAGAGAGAGAGAGAGAGAGAGAGAGAGAGGGAAATATTTGGGAAATTTTGAGTCAATTAGGTCAAAGTGGGGTTAAAATAATTTGACCCCACGTTTATACCTTTATTGGGTCAATAGTTAAAATTATTGGGCTTGGGTCTATGAAAGCTCGACTACGAGTCATAGATCGATCTACGACTCATAATTCCTGGTCACGTAGACCTCTCAACACTTAGAAAAGTTTTAGAAATTAACTTGAGTTCAATGAATCCCATTAATGACTCACAGTTTGATCTACAATTAATAAAAGTGAGCTCGTGAGTTAGCTACACATTGTTCATGCTCACTAGAAATCTCTACAATATTGGGTTATGAGTCGTAAAGTGCAATACGACTCGTAAGTCTAGTCATAGAAAATATACATGATGCATTTCCCAGAAAAATCCATTGCCTAAGTCATTTACCTACTTACTCTTCAAAAAATTCACTTGCACCCTATGTACAACAAACCCAATGTTAAAAATAGCAATCAAAACATGATCAAACAACTACCTAAGAATCTAAAAATTAAAAAATGAACCTATAACTATGCAATGACGTCAAAAACCTTGGGTTGTCTCCCGAGTAGCACTTGCTTTATTATCATGGTATGACTTAGACAAATTGGCTACCAGACTTCAGTAATTGCCCAAACCTCACTTTTGAGCTTATCGCGATGCTTTATAGATGAATGTCCAAGACAACTTTTTCATTATTCAATCTAAACCTAAGCTGACCAGCTTCCATATCCACTTGAGCACACCTAGTGGCTAAGAATGATCTTCCCATGATGATTGGGACATCAAATGAACCTCATAATGAAGAATCACAAAATCTGCAAGGAATATAAATTTCTCCACTTTAACCAACACATCATAGAGTATCCCTACAACCTTCTTCACCATTCTATGCTCCATCAACAACTGCATATTAGTTAGAATAAGGGCACCCAAACCAAGCTTCTTGTAGACCGCAAGTGACATCAAATTGATACTAGCACCAAAATCACACAATGCCCTTGTGAACTCTACAGCTCCTATAGTGCAAGGTATGGTGAAAGCACCTGGGTCTTCACGCTTTTGAACCAAGGACTTGGTAGTAACAGCACTGCAATGTTGAAGCTCTTGAGAATGCTCCTGACAGTGCTCTTCCTGGTAACCAAATCCATCATATACTTTGCATAACCTAGTATTTTCTCTAAAGCTTCAATAAAAGGGATGTTGATGGATAGTTGCTTAAGTACAGAGAAAAAGTTATTGAACTTGCCTTCCTCCTCCCTCTTTTTGAGTCTTTGAGGAAAAGGAGGAGCAGGACTTAGGACGAGCTTATACTTTTGGCTCTTGAGTTGCTTCACTTACCCCATCCTTGACACAATCATCACCTTCAACCACATCCTTATCTATAACTATTTTCTCATGAACATCTTCTACCACAACCACCATAGGAGAATCAATGGTGCTCTTGCCACCCCTAGCATTAATCGCCATATTCATTATTAGGATTTTGCACCATGTTGCTACGTAATGTACCTTTCTAACACTGATTCAACAGAGTTGACACTTGACCAAATTATAGCTCAAGTTGTTTAATAGCCACAGAATGACACTCTATTTTCTGATTAATGCTTGAAATATTGGATTTCTTACCCTTCAGAGTTTCACCTTGTGTCTTGGCCTTCTTCAACAAGCGATCAAACATCTCCTCAATTCTGGAATTGCTTTCACCTGTGTCTCGGTTATGTGGTGGCACATATGGGCTATTTCTGAAACCATCTTTTATACCCCAATTTGCTTCGGGACCCTTTTTCCTATCATAATAACCACTTTGGTTATCTCTATAAGCTCCATCTCTACCATAGTTCTAACCTCAGTTTCCTTGACCTTGGCGCCAATAGTCTTGATAAGATATTTGGACATTGGTCCGAAAAACCCCCATTTGATCATTTACAAAAGAAGCATCCTCCTAATAATATGGCCTCATGCATGGGTGGACAAGAAGGTTGATGAATCACTATTGGTTGGACATGTAGGTTGATGAATTATTGCATTTACTCTTTCCTGATTTTGCTTCATCATCACCTTCATGCCTATGCGAATTTGAGCAAGTTGCTGTATGATCTCTTCATTAATGTTGGCTTTCCCTGAACCCACACTAACAACACATGAAACTTTCATTGGAGCTCTATCCTAATTCCCATATGTATGATTCATCTTGACCACTTGCTCTATACACTTGGCAATCCTTGCAAATAGTTGATCTAGATACATGCCCCCCATAATAGTGTCAGCACATGCTTGGCTATTCTCATCAAGGGCACAGTAGAAGATCTCCACCAAGGCATCATCAACTATCATTCGATCGAGGACTCTCCTCAAATACTTAGTAAATCGCTCCCATGTCGTGCTAATCGAATCACTAGGAAGTTGCTCAAAGTAGTTTATCTGGTCCTTCTAATTAAGCTTCTTCGATCTAGGGAAGTACCTCTCCAAAAAGGCCTTCTGCAAATCTGCTCAACTAGTGATTGAACTTTGTAGGAGCTCAAATAGCCATAATGTAGCACTCCCTATGAGAGATAATGGGAAGATAAGAAGTCCCACAATATCCATCAACAGATTTTGTGTCCCCAACACACTCTTATAAACAAATGTCATATTGTGCAAGTGGCTCTATGTATCCTCTAAAGGTAAGTCCACAAATAATCCACTATTCTGCAGCATCTGAAGTAACCCACTAGAGGCCATGAACTTTATGCCAGCAATAGTGATGCCAACAAAATAGCCCCTATCACATCAATAGCCGTTGGGTTCAACCTATACTGATTCCATTGGTAAGCATTGTCATCGAACGCCCTACATTGTGGAATGTTCTCCAAAGAAGGTGGACTTTAATTCCAATCATCATCATTATCATTCCAATTCAAGGTTGCATTACCTGTAATGTTAGTATTTTCTTGGCCATTCTTCTTGCAATTCTTTGGATCTTCGGAACAAGTGGAGTTAAGAGACTGCCTTAACTCCTAATGTTGGGCAAACACTACTAGTATACCCTATAAAGAAACAAACCAAAAATAAAAATAAAAGTAAAATACAAGGGAATTAAGCACTAATACTTGAATGACAATTACTAGTGAATTCAATTAAGTCTAGTTGTATTCCCCAGCAATGGCACCATTGTTTTTTATCATGCCCACGTTACACCTCTCTTTAGGAGGATAAAGCGATTATTGTCAAATATAAAACCTAACAAAGATTAGGGTCAAATTCCACAGTGAATACGGAGACTCATGAGAATTAACAAATAAGCAATTCAAGTAATTAACCAACTCAATTGCCTGAAGGGGCGTTTCCAATATTCAACAAGAAAATAAACTAAACTAACTACTACAGTACATAATCAATAATGGAGGGCAACTTTGGTATTGTGTTCCCCATGATTCACCAACTCAATATCACCAGATAATCTAATTCTTGACTAGAGTATAGTGTACAGGATGGTAATTTAAGTTCACCAAGTCCTTTGGTCAAAGATGAGAGGCGAATTTCAATATTTAACTTGTCCCATCTCCATAGTGTGCAATACAAACCATTGCCCACAGTCCTAGTCAACCTCTCCTTGGTCTAGTTAGGTTGATTAAACAATAACACATCATTAAATCCTGCTCATCAATCTCTTTTCCTATTCATTACCACCTGAACGGAAAGGTAACACTAGGCAAGTTCTAATGCTGGTCACCACTAGAAATTAAAACATGCAAAACGAAGAGAATTGAATAATACATGCAAATACTCATTCCAAGAATTGCAAATTACTCGGGTTTATTTGGTTAGATCTTCATGGTTCCCATAACCCCAAGTTGTGGATTTAGGTACTCATGCTATGGGTAGATGAACAAATTATGAATTGAGAAAACATAATTAAACACTTATCCAATTGAATTGAAAATCAAGCAAAGCCAAATCTGATTCAGAATCAAAGATTAAAGATCAAATTAATTCACAAGTGTATTCTCCTCTAAATATTGAGGTCTCCAAGTACAAAACCCTAAAGGTACTCTCTAATGGCATTCTCTACTGTACTTTCTACTAACCTCTCTAAACAATAACATAATTATACTATTTATAGTATTAATAATTAAGGCCAAAAAAATAGAAAAATTGATCAGCTATCACATCCCAAAGTCCCGTTAGGGCGGACTGGCACCTGTTGCCGGTAAGGCTCGGGAGAACCAAACTGTATCTATATGCTTTTTATATATATTATAAGGAATCACTACATTTGACATTCCTTTAAGAAGATAAACAGTGATAACAAGCCAAAAGGAAATGCATATGACTAGGCCATTGCGGCCACTGTGTCTAAAGTACGAGACATGACCAAACTTTAATTTATATAGTATACAAAGCCTCTAGATAAGAGAAAGCATCTGACTAGGGTCGAGAAAGGCCCCGCCTCAACTAACTGTACAATATAAATATAAGCTCTAGACACAAACAAAGACCCAAAGCAACATGGAGCTTGGTATCAGCAACTGGATGTCCTGTACTCCTACTGGGGAGATACACTAGCACCTATACCTGCAGTATGAAATGCAGGTCCCCTGTAAGGGACATCAATATGAGATAATGTATTGTGTATGTAAGGCAGGATATACTGTACGTTAAGTAACAACTCAAATGAAACCATGTACTGGTGTACAATTAGAGACCAACTTTGGTTATACTTTGGAATCATGTACTTTATGTTCTTTATATCACTTTACCTATACTGTATAATCTGTGCATAGATGTAATAAAAATGACCAACTGATCAGTGGTGAAACTGTATCGAGATCATCCCTGGCTAGGTTCTTCCTTAACCCCTCGGGCTACCACCCATGATAGGATCGTCCTTGGCTAGGTGATTCTTCCACCCCTCAGGCTAACACCCATCAATAAATAACATATCGGGATCATCCCTAGCTAGGTTCTTCCTTAATCCCTCGGGCTACCACCCGCAATAGGATCGTCCCTGGCTAGGTGATTCTTCCACCCCTCGAGCTACCACCTATCAATAAATAATATACTTTACCTTTCAATTATCTTTGTGATGGTTATTTCGGTGGTCACAATTTTGGAGCTGTAAGACTGTAGATGTAACATGTGACATGTAGATAATCATACAAGAAAATATGTCAATGAAAAGAGTACGTTATACAAATAATGGAATGCATATGAAATGAGACAACTTGTGAACTTTATTTAGCAACAAGGACCCATGTGGCTTGGTATCCACGTATATATGCATTTGAAGATGACTATGTGTGGGAGCATATGAACATGTGCAAGAGTGTAGACATAGTTAATAATTGTTTCAGAGTTGATAGATGCCTTTATGTGCCAAGGAAGGAACTATGTTTCATGCCAAGTAATGCAAAATCAAGTAGCCTTACATACATTATTGTATGACCTCATTACTACCTTGAGTTAACCTTCACTTCCTCCAAATACTTACCTACAACATAGTAGGTGATAAAACTAGAATTAACAGCCAATAGATACACCTTGGCAGCCCAATCACATAACAAAACAACACACGGACAGCAAGCAAGTATTTATAAACCCGAGTGTGTTCTTTCAACCTTTCCGCCACCAATCATACTTTTCTAATACATATTTTTATGTACACATCATGTACAACCTGTTTTAATGCCATAATAGTCTTACAATAGTCCCCAAAGCACAACACATAGCAATTCTACACAACCTAAAAGTGGACAGCATAACGTTACCTTCCTTCACTATATTTCGACATTGATAACTCCAAACCTATTCCAACTCTAACCAAACTATTCCAGCAACATTTACACATACAAATAGTACTAAAACAGTCTTTGAACACCACCCAAGAAGTAATGAAGGATGTGAGTCAACAACCTTCTATCCAACAGCCCACAAGTTCATACTAAGCACATAATTGCGATATCATATAAGGACTCACTTTTGTGGACTGTAAAAGTGGTCAATCGGCCTTGTTAATTACTATAAAACTAACCTTTGCTAAATACATAAGTGTTGCTTGATAAAACATCCAACAAACAAGAGTAAAACCTCTTAATTAACAAGAAAAGTGTACGATGGTCCTTAGAACACAAACTATCCAGAATTTCCAGCACAACATACTAACATATACTTCTAGTTTTCCATGAGTAAACCATACTAAATACACAACCATAATTACTTACCTTTGTCTTCAAGGCTCAAGTCTCCTTCAAGAACCCTAACAGAGTCATTTGTGTGCCTTACAAAGTAGAGAAAAGTTGAGAGAAATCTTTGGAGACAGATCTGTTTTTTTGTGAGTTCAAGTTGGGAAATGAATTGTGGGAGCTGTTTTAACCCTTTTAAACATGTGATTTTTTCCGCCTTACTAAGGCATTCTCATCCTCATTTCACCAAGTAGGTGATGCAGCTCCTTTCTCCTTTCATTTGGGCCTTTTGGGGCTCCAAATAGGTTGGGCCTTTGCTGCCCATTTTCAGCTTCCTTTCTAATTAGCTTGGGCCTAAAGTATCCAAGAATTGGGATATCTTTGGGCCCTTTTAATATCCTCCTTGGGATGATCGTATAGTCCATTTATGATGCTAAAATATGGGCTAAAGTTATACCCTTACCACGTACTTTGTTCATAATCGAACTTGGACAAATTCGACGTTGAGCCTCGTCTCCGTTTAGCTAGCAAATTTAAACTGAGCAAGTAGGTGACTGACCTACTAGCTTCCTAAGTCCTTCAAGCACCTCAATTCTGTCACTTCATTTAATGTCATGATCTCCTCAATTCGACACAAAATATGTATACACTCGGCCCTCTTAAGCGTTAAACGCACATATAGCCCATTAACACGAGATTCAAGCACTTTTAGAAATTAGTGCTAATTTAACCAAACCATGTCATGTTTCATTCAAATTATACTAGTATTGTAAGGTGTTGGGTGTTACATACTCCCCCCAGGGAACATTCATCCTTGAATGTTAGCACAATTGGATAGCTTAACCAAGTTTAAATCTTTACTTACACAATCTTTTGATAACACATTAAATATCCTATCACACGTACCTATTAGTGACCCATTTCTACATGTTGGACTTTCTCTTTTGCTTCAAATAAGTAAGGGTACTTTGATTTCATCATATCCTCGACCTCCCATATTACTTCTTCTGCTTGCTGGTTTCTGCAAAGTACTTTTACTGAAGATATTCCTTTATTCCTTAGCTTCTTAACTTGACGATCTAAAATAGCAATAGGTACCTCTTTATAGGTGAGATTTTCTATAACCTATACATCCTCAATAGGAGTGATACTAGATGGATCACCTATGTATTTTTGAAGGATTAAGACGTGAAAAATTGGATGAACCATTGAAAGCTCTTGGGGTAGCTCTAGTTAATATGCATCCTGCCCGAACGTCTTAATAATCTTATATGGCCCTATTTAACGTGGGTTCAGTTTTCCTTTCTTACCAAATCTCATAACCCCTTTCATTGGAGACACCTTTAAAAATACTCAATCACCCACTGAGAATTCCATCCCTCTCCTCCTAGCATCCACATATGATTTGTGATGACTTTGCGCTATTTCTAGTTGCTGTTGTATCACCTTAACTTATTCCATGGCTTGTTGTACTAGATCTGGCCCAAGCAAAGCAGTTTCACCTACTTCAAACCATCCAATTGGCGACCTACATTTCCTTCCATACAAAGCTTTATAAGGTGCCGTCTTGATACTTGCATGGTAGCTATTGTTATAGGCAAATTCAAAAAGTGGCAAATGGTCCACCCAACTACCATTAAAATCTAATGCACAAGCTCGCAAAATAACTTCGAGTG
This sequence comes from Solanum ossicruentum, assembly GCA_025774065.1. Taxonomy (NCBI): domain Eukaryota; kingdom Viridiplantae; phylum Streptophyta; class Magnoliopsida; order Solanales; family Solanaceae; genus Solanum; species Solanum ossicruentum. The sequence goes on along the minus strand of JAOTQR010120556.1, from coordinate 6,062 downwards.
TCTGAATGGTGCATTCTGCTTGACCATCTGTTTAAGGGTGGAAAGCTGTACTCAAATTTAGTTGTATCCCTCGACTTCTTTGGAAGGACTTCCAAAACTTTGCAGTGAATTGAGCCCCCCGATCAGAAATAATGGAGATTGGGACTCTATGTAACCTAACTATATCTTTGAGGTATAGCTTGGCATACTCTTCAGATGTATAATCACTCCTAATTGGCAAGAAGTGTGTTGACTTTGTAAGTCTATCAACTATTACCCATATGGTGTCAAACTTCTTAAATGAGCGAGGCAAACCTGTAACAAAATCCATATTGGTCATATCCCACTTCCATGTTGGAAGTTCTATACACTGCATATAACATCCTGGCTTTTGGTATTCTACTTTCACCTATTGGCAATTTGGTTATTGAGCTATGAATTCAGGAAGGTCCTTTTTCATGCCGCCCCACTAAAACATTCCCCTCAGGTCATGGTACATCTTAGTTGATCCTGGGTGGATAGAATATTGGGAATGATGGGCTTCTTCCATTATCCTCTTTCTTAATCCATTAATATCAGGCAGACATAACATATTCTAACAGTAAAGTACTCCATTCTATGCAAGGTCAAAGCCCTTCAATGCACCCTCACTCACTTTTTCCTTAAGTTGTCGTAGAACAGGATACTCGAACTATTTTTCTTTCACCTCCATTACCAATGAAGACTCTGCAGCATTCTGCATAATAGCCCCTTCCTTTGGAGTTTCAAGAAGAAGGACTTCCAAACTGGCTAGTTGACGTAGATCCTTAGACATCCCGTGACTTATCACAACTGGATCATTAGTATTCATGATTGCCTTAGGACTCAGAGCATCAGCTACTATATTTGCCTTCACCGGATGGTATAGTATGTCAACATTGTAATCCTTTATTAGATCTAGCCATCTCCACTATCTTAAGTTTAGGTCTTTCCGCTTATGGATGTACTGCAGGCTCTTATGGTCAGTATATATGTCAATGTGAAGCCCATACAAATAGTGGAGCCATATTTTCAAAGCAAATACAACTGCTGCTAGCTCAAGATCATGTGTTGGATAGTTTTTCTCATATGGTCGTAGTTGTCTAGAGGTGTAAGCAATTACCCTACCATGTTGTGTCAGTACACACCCTGAGCCAATTCCTGAAGCATCACAGTACACTGCATACCCCTCAGTGCCTTCTAGAAGTACTAGCACAGGTGCAGAAGTTAGCTTATTTTTCAGCTCCTGGAAGCTCCTTTCACATGCATCATTCCATTGGAACTTGGTTGCCTTATGTGTCAGCTTTGTTAGAGGTGCAGAAATAGAAGAAAAACCTTCAACAAATCTCCTATAATAACCTGCCAAGCCTTGGAAGCTCGGAACTTCCGTGGATGTTGTTAGTCTTAGCCAATCTTTGCTTAATTGTTATTCCAAGCTATGATTTATGAATAAGATTTCAAGTATTCATGTGTGAATGTCATCATGATTATGAAGGGTGACTCAAGATCCTATTTTTATTAAAATTGACAAGTTAAAAAATTATACTCATATTTCATGAAAGCTAAGAAGATGGGCTATATTATGATTTGAATTGATTTACTTGATTATTATACCTGTCTTACAAGTTATAAAAGTATGATTACTATGAGGTATGAATTATAATGTTGAAAATTATATTGCATGGATAAGTATTCTGTAGAGATTGACTTAACACCAAATGAGGTTTGCGGTAAAGGCTTGACCCAAGAGGTCCTTATATAAAGTCTTAAGTCTTATAACGATGCGTTGTTGTAGATTTATGTTGCTAGAATGACTTAACTAGTTGATCCATATATAGCATCATGTTCATGACACCCACTTTGTGGGGTAGAGTTCTACCTTGATAAGTAGACTCCTCCTCCTGTGTTGAGGCAACATTGGAATTTTATGTAATAGCCTTCATGGTCTTATTATCTATTATAGTCTTATTCCCACATAAGTATGCATATGATGATTTTGAGATGTTTATGATGCTCTCATTCATGATTTAAAGATGCATTGATCATTTAGTATTGTTTGCCTATTTCCTTGATATGATTATGCATATTGTTTACTATGTTATGATGTCTTCTTGTTGCATTGCATGCCTACATCCTTAGTATATTCCAACATACTAACACATATATTTTTCCTATGTTATTTATAATGTAGTGATGAACGACGATACTATTGGTCAATATCGTGGCTAGATTCAAACACTATCTAAAGACTTTGATGAGTTTCCATTCTTTGGGAACAAGCCTTTAACTTCATACTTTTATGCTGCTATGAGTGATGCCTTAAATAGTGAGCTAAGACCCGAGTCATTTCTCGCTTACATATAGGCTCAACTTGATGACTTCCAATTTGATGTAATCAATTTTTAGGTATTCATAATGTATGACATATGGTTTGGGGGTCATACGACATCTCTTACCATTTTATTCAAGTATGTTTAGACTATGCAATTCGACGAGCTGAAGCTAATTTGACGACTCACCGAATACATTAGGCGATCCCCGATTGTGCTTGCCCAATGGTTCTGAAAATTCTCAGAAACTTTCATATTAGGCAATCTAGAGGTCCCATTTGGTGATGCATCAAATGGTTCGGTGAGAGACTTCCAGCTAGCTAATTTTGCCATCAGGATTCATTCAAATGTCATTTTTTGACTTCTGATGATATTTTTACATTTCCAAAAGAGTATTTCAACCCTTTTACACTAAATTCACCATCCTAAGCCTATTTTGTGCCTTAATAATCTCCCCCTTCACTTAATTTCAAATTTCTCTAGAGGAATAAGAAGACCCCAAATCCTCTATTGAAGAACAAGCTTCAATTTCTTTTGAGCTCTTCACTGAATTAAAGACTTCTTCAATCTTCGTCTCTATGTTGCTCTAAGGTACATAGAGTTTAATTCATGGGTTCTTTTCACTTATGAAGCCCAAGTTTTCTCTACAATTTCTCCTAATTTACGTTATGAAGTTTCATGGATTTTCATATTATGACTCCAAATGCATAGATTATGAGTCATTTGATCTTTATTTACATATCTTCATATAAATTGACTCTCAATTGTATCAAATTGTTGGTTTACCAAGTATTCCTATATCAAGCTATCTTGAATCTTTGAAATGCATGGTGGGTTGTATGGATTGTGATTTAAATTGATGAAATTAATGGAGATTATGCATAATCTCATTGAAATACATGATTTAAAAGTGTTTTGACTAGAACCCACCTACTTTGCTCTATTTTCCATAAAAGTATTATTTGTATGACAAAGGCTCCAATTGAATGTTTATGAAAGCTATTGATTATATACATGGGAGTCCTTGAATGATAAGCTGATATTGGTGAAAGATTTTCTCACCCCATATGATGGATTCTTTATATGAAAGGACAATTCTCACATACTTGAATTACTTAAGGTTTTGAATCAACTACTCTATATGTATGAATTCTTGACAAGTTTTGAACCATGATAATTATTAATCTTATTGATGCATTACTAGTATATTCATATGATATTTATTCCGTGGGACTTGACTAAGCACTAAATGGAGCTTGAGGTGTCAAGACCCAAGCATTGGGCCTAGACGTGACAGGGCAAATGGGGAACCCGAAGGAACCCCAATCAAGCCTCTTAACTTGTCATTACACATCATTCATCGCGGAAGCATATAAAAGACATAAAGTAAGCATGAGGGGCAAAGGGACTAAGGAATAGCTTGCAAAACATCATCATTAAAAGACAAAGAGTCATAGTTTATACCATAGACAAATAACTTGTCCAACAAACACCTCTAAATACATATATAGAGCAGGGGCAAGACAAAGTAATCGAGCTCACCCTCATAGTCAAAATGGGACATAAAATAGATTGTCTCAATACAAAGCAAGAGGAAAACAAAGACCAAGGTCTGTAAAATAGAGGACTCACCAACTATCTTGAAATAGCACAATCTAGCCACGTGGAGAAGGAGGATAATCAACTTGGGCTCTAGTTCCTACATGGTGATATCATGTAGGCAAGAGTATGCATTAGTACGTTTGAATGTACTAAGTATGTGGGACGAAATGCAATAAGAAATAGACATCATAATCAAGTTGCATAACAATAGGCAATAGGCATATTATAACAAGATGGCATGTATGATCAATGCTAGAGTAAAACATGTTTAAATGACTCATGCTCATATAAGATATGTGAAGAATAGACCAAGATAGATTTCCAAAGTATGAACCCCTTGGTAAGTTAGTGATGATAGCACCCATCACCCTAGTGTGTGAGGTGTAAACCCCTCATCAAGGTTAGTGATGACAACTCCTATCACCCTAGTGTGTGAGGTACTAACCCTTCATCAATGTTAGTGATGATAGCACTGATCACCCGAGGGTGTGAGGTATTAACCCCTCATCAAGGTTAGTGATGATAGCATCCATCACCCTAGTGTGTGAGGTATTAACACCTCAACAAGATTAGTGGTGATAGCATCCAACACCCTAGTGGTTGAGATATTAACCCCTCAACTAGGTTACTGATGATAGCAGCCATCACCCTAGTGGTGGAGATATTAACCTCTCAACTACGTTAGTTATGAAAGCACCTATCATCTTAGTGGCTGAGATATTAACCCCTCAACTAGGTTAGTTATGATAGAACCGATTACCCTAGTGGTTGAGATATAAACCCATCAACTAGGTTAGTCATGATAGCACCAATCACCCTAGTGGTTGAGATATTGACCCCTTAACTAGGCTCCCGTATTGGGAATGGTCATTTAAGAATTCATCATGCATATAAGCTCATTTTATCATCATGAAGTCATACATATCATATCTTAAGCTTTGGACCTTCAATTCCACAAGAAACCCTAGCCAGAAATTTTATCAAACACTTAGGGGTGTATAATGGGAGTGAAAGACCATGCAATTTAGAGATGAAATCATGCACAACACCTTGCAACACCCCCAAGACATTCACATCAAAACCCCTCATCAAATCCAACATTAGATCTAATATTTAGAGCTCAAAACATACTAAAACAACCATACTTTCATGAACTTAAATTAATGTGTAGTAAATTTCTTAATATACAAGAACCACATGTAAATTCAACTTTAAATCATGCAATATTAGTAAAAAGGAGTCTTAGGCACCATGGGTGAAAGGACCCAATGGTTCAACACCACATAACTTAGCTTTGGAGAAGTTCTTGGTAAAGAATAAAGATGGAGACTTGAAGCTTAAAGAGAATTCTTAGTTCCAGATGTGGATTTTGATTCTTGAATATTGGAGTTAAAATATGGCTAAGTGTTTTAGTGAGTGTTAAGAAATGTTTTGGGGGATATGATGGTGAAATTTTTCTAAGTATAGGTAAAAACAAGTTTGGGAAAACTTGGGCACAATACTTAGAAAAATTTGGATGAAATAAAAAAATAATCACCAAACAACAGTAGTGCGCATCGCAGAAGCGGCACACACTGCTCTCTTGAAATTGCACTTTTGAAAATCAAAATTGCTAATTTTTCGCTCTTAGATCCGAATTAGACCCTTTTTCACCTAATTCTGACCCCCTGATCACAAATATAAAGTTGGATTTTTTAAATAACGAATAGATTTTGAGATATATGGAATATAAAATTCTGAGCATTCCAAGGCATATTTTCGAGCACTTTTTGGGGTCATTTCAATATCTCCCCCTTGGAAACATGCATCCCCGAATGTAAAAGAGATATACAAGAAAAGAGTGATCATGAAAAACACATCCCCAACAAGAATGCAACATAACATATAAAATACCATGTTCAAATTCCCAACACAAGTATAAAATCATCATAATTTTACCAACTTAAACATGAATGTATTTGAGTAACATAGGGGCTGAAATGTAAGACTTGAATTCATATATGAGAGTTAGGATTAGTACCTTAGGCTTGAGTGGAGTGGAAACGATAAGGATACTGCTTTTGCATGTCTGCTTCGGCCTCCCATGTAGCACTTTCAACTTGTTGGTTCCTCCAAAGGACCTTAATGGATGCC
>JAOTQR010120546.1:0-24007 GCA_025774065.1 Solanum ossicruentum | reverse complement strand
AATTCACTTGATACTCTAATCATGCACCGGAAATATACTTAAATTCAAATTACACGACATCCACAACAAAATTTCCCTATTGGATAATTATCCTTAATTTACGGAAATACGGGGTCTAACAGATGTATACCTATATGTATGCTGCCTTGTTTTACTAATTATGTCATAATAGCGTTTTGTGGTGTCGTTGATGTTGTAATGGCATTGGAGAGTGTTATTGATGTTGTAGGTTGTTGTTGTTGATTGATTATCTGAACTAAGTTGAATTCTCGGGGCGGCATTTTATATGGGGAGATGCTGCCGAAATTTTTATAAAATTTGGAACAAAAAGTTAGGATTTAAGACTCGTTATGGTTATTAATCGTTGACGTTATTGTAATTTGTGTAGACATTGGACATCCAGAAGCATAAATTGGATTGGTCTTGCGTTGGAATTAGTTGGAGAAAGAAATCGAGGTATGTAAAGATTTCCTATCCCTTGGCATGAATTAGTTAAGATTAGTCAACGCCATACGTTTGAAGAATTCCTTTTCCTTCACAATTTGGGTCCAAAATATATCCTATGTTCGCTCCTTGGTACTTTTATAAAAACGCATTTATATTTTGATTCTTGGACATGTAGAACCGCAAGTGGTAAAAGTGTGAAATGGTTTAAGATGTTGAAAGAATGTATTTTATTGGAGGGTGCAAATACCTGTTACTTTCGACGAAAAGTCTAAACGAAATCTATGTTCGTTCTTTGCCACTTTTATACTAAGTTAACTTCATCCTTAATGTTTGAGTCCTTAAAATCCATGAATGGTGTTCGTTTCACTGGAATTTAAGAGTTTGGTAAACTATAAGTTCCTTTGAAATCATCTTTATGTGTAAATTTGAGCAACTTTGACAAAATTCATAAATGAATAACTTTTGATTACAAAAATGAATATTTTGCATATCACTAAGCTTATGGCACTTGTTTTTTTTATGCATGTGATTCTCACGACTCTATTCGTTCCATTATGGTCTCGTTTCCCTGGTTCCCGAGCTGGTTTTTATCGTGCGTATGTATAACTATACGTATATATGTATATATATTCTGAAGTAGGTTGGATACGACGGGTCGGTTTGCCCATGGGCCGGCTTTTCTTAGTTTGGAGACATAAGGAGCTGGGCTTGGGATATGTTGGCATTATGACGTGTGGGTGCTGGGCCCCTTCACCTCGGATCACGTGAGTGCGTGGCCCCTTCGCCTCGGCTCAATTATCGGTCATGATGACCTTTACACATTATGATATGTGAGTGCGTGGCCCCTTCACCTCGGCTCACCTATCCTATGATGTGAGTGCGTGGCACCGTTGTCTCGGCTCACCTATACTACAGTTGGCACTTGTGTTGGAGATTTTGGGGATTTGAAACTTCTAGTGTTATAGTGTGGTGTGGTGCGAGTTTAGAGGTCACCATCGTTCCCGTCCGATATGCATTACTTTGATATTTTAAATAAAGAATGATTTTGATGTTTGCATGCAGGGATTATTACTTCCGTTTATATTTCGTACTCTTCGCTTTACATATTCGGTATGTATTTCGTACAGACCCCCTTCCTTCGGGGACTGCGTTCATGCTCGCAGGTACCGATGTACAGGTTAGAGAGCCACCTCCTTAGGATCTCTGTCTACCGCTGAAGTTCTCTCTTTGCCTCATGAGCAGATTTTTGGTATATACATGTACACCTATTTTCTGTATTTTGCATTTATATATATTCGAGGGTATGACGGGACCCTGTCCCGTCTTATGATTCAGTTCGTTTGTTTAGAGGTTTGTGGATACATGTGGGTGTGGGATATTGCATGTGGTATGACTACATATGTATGATATATTTGTTGGGCGTTTCTACCGCAGCGGTGACCTTGTCGGCCCGTGTATATATGTGTATAGATATTTGTTGTATGATGGGTTACTGTTCACAGGTGTGATTTGTCAGTAAAGCAGAGGAAACTCTACCGATATTTTGGTAGATTCCTTAACTATTATAGTTAGAAATCCAGTTTAGTGTTTGTCTGGGTGACCTATCGGCACCACTCACGATCCCTGGGTTGGGTAGTGACAGATAGAGTCTAGCATAATCCTCAGCTGTATCAGTCATCTTGACAGGTACAAAGTGAGCTGACTTGGTCATTCTATCTACTATGACCCATATCGAATCATGCTATCTATGGGATCGAGGTAAGCCTATTATGAAGTCTATGTTAATCATCTCCCACGTCCATTCTGGAATCTCTATGTTCTGGGCTACACCACAAGGCCTTTGTTGCTCAACCTTAACTTGCTGGCAATTTGGGCATCCAGACACAAACTCAATATCCTTCTTCATACCACCCCACCAATATACTTCTCACAAATCTCTATATAACTTTGTTGCACCAGGGTAGATAGAGTATCTAGCATTATGAACATCCGCCAAGATCCTATATCTAAGGCCATCAACACTTGGCACACACAATTTGCCTTGGTATCTCAGGACACCATCTCCCCTTTTTGAGAACACTAGCACTTTCTACTTCTGGACATCTTATTTCAATTGGAGAAGGACGAGATCCCTTTCTTTTCTTTCACTTCTACCACCAAGGATGACTTTGACCCATTTCTGACAATGGCTCCATCTTCGTCAGAATCTTCAATCTGCACTGCAAATGGGCTACTCTGTGAACTTCCTTAGCTAACTCTTTCTTTTCATCCTTAACATGAGTTGTGCTCCCCATGGCCACCCTGCTAAGAGCATCAACAGCTACATTAGCTTTACCTGGATGATAGAGGATACTCATATCATAGTCTTTCAATAGCTCTAACCATCTCCTCGGTCTCAAATTCAGCTCCTTCTGGCCAAATACATACTGCAAGCTTTGTGGTTCTTGAATACATCCACATGTCCACCATATAGATAGTGTCTCCAGATTTTCAGAGCAAACACCACCGTAGCAAGCTCAAGATCATGAGTTGGGTAATTCTTTTCATGAATCTTAAGCTGTCTAGAGGCATATGCTATCACCTTGCCCCTCTGCATTAATAAACAACCCAAGCCAACTCTGGAAGCATCACAATATACCATGAAATCATTAACTCCATCTGGTAGGGATAAGACTGGGGCTATAGTCATCCTCATTTTCAACTCTTGGAAACTCTTCTCACAAGCTTCTGACCATTCAAACTTAGTATTCTTCTGAGTAACTTAGTCAAGGGTGCTGAGATAGAAGAAAACCCTTCTACAAACCATTTGTAGTACCCCGCCAAGCCCAAGAAACTCCTTATAGCTGTGGGAGTATTGGACCTTGGCCAATTCTTTACTGCCTCAATCTTTTGGAAATCAACTTGGATACCCTTACCAGACATAATGTTCCCCAGAAATACCACATACGCCAACCAGAACTCACACTTAGAAAATTTAGCATATAGCTGATGATCGTTATTTGTCTGAAGGATAACTCTAAGTTGGTCAGCATGCTCCTCCTCAATACCGGAGTAGATCAGGATATCATCTTTGAACATGATAACAAACATATCTAGGTATGGCTCAATACCCTGTTCATAAGATCCAGGAAAGTTGTTGGTGCATTCATTAGCCTTAAGGACATGACCAAAAACTCATAATGACCATAGCGGGTTCTAAAAGTTGTCTTAGGAATGTATATATCTCTAACTTTAAGCTGATGATACCCAGATCTGAGGTCTATCTTGGAAAAATAGGTAGCACCCTGAAGTTGGTCGAATAAGTCATCAATTCTGGGAAGAGGATACTTGTTCTTAATGATGAGCCAGTTCAAATGACGGTAATATATGTACATCCATAGAGAACCGTCCTTTTTAAGCATGAAAAGGACTAGAGAACCCCAAGGAGAGCCACTTGGTCTAATGAAACCCTTATCTAAGAGATCTTTCAGCTGTAACTTTAACTCTTTTATCTCCGAAGGAGGCATAGGGTATTGAGTGATGGATATAGGTTGAGTATCTGGAAGAGTGTCTATCCAAAAGTCTATCTCCCTATCAGGAGGGACTCCGGGAAGATCCTCAGGAAAGACTTCTGGGAATTCATTCACAATGGAGACAGACTGAAGAGGTGGTGCCTCGGCACGAGAATACTGAACTCTGACTAGGTTTTATATACACCCTTTGGAAATTAACTTTCTAGCTTTGAGATATGAGACAAACTGCCCTTTAAAGAAAACTGAGCTACCCCTCCACTCTAAGACTAGTTCGTTGGGAAACTAAAATTTGACTACTCTGGTTCTGCAATCTATGGAGGAATACATAACATGATGCCAATCCATGCCTAGGATGGCGTCAAACTCTACCATGTCTAATTTCACCAAATCAGCTACAATAGTCTTATGATAAACGGAGACTGGAAAACCCTTATAGATTCTTTGGGATAAAATAGACTCTCCAATAGAAGTAGAAACATTGAAAGGCTCAAGAAGACATTCTGGATTGACCCCAAACTTCATAGCTATAGATGGGGTTAAAAACGACAATATGGCTCCTAGGTCTAATAATGCATAGACATCATAAGTAAAGATTTTGAGCATACCCATAACCAAATCTGGTGAGTTCTCATGCTCCTGTGTGTTTCCCATGTCATACAAGCGGTTTGTGCCCCCGCTTGTCCCTACTGTAGCACCCCTGTGAGGTTGCTTACCCTGCAGTGCTGAAAAGACTATCTGTGATCTGGTGTCTCTCATATTTTGCTTCCCCATATGGCAATCCTTCAAGAAGTGCCCCACCTGACCGCATTTGAAACAACCATTCGTGCCCATAGTGCACTCTCCAGGATGAGACCTACCACACTTACCCCAAGTAGGATAATGGTTTGATACTTGAGCTATGCTGCCCTTTGACTGGCTGCCCGGGAACCTGCGGTGCTGTGATCCTTGCTCATTCCTAACCCTCGATGTAGGTGCACTAGCGAATGAAGGTGCTGGTCTGGCTGTTTTAGGCTGAAAAGATGAGTGGCTTCCATCTCCAGTCCCTTTCTTGCCTGTCTCCAGGCCCGATGTCTTGGTCCTTTTTCTCCTAAACTGCTCCCTATCCTACATCTTCTCCTCCTCTACCTGCTGCATATATGTTATCAAACGGGCTATATCCATATCCCTAATCAATATCGCATTCCTGCCCTATCTCTTAGTCATTCGAGAGAGCTAGGACACGAAGAGATCCATCCTAGTATGCACATTGCCACCATAGCTGGAGCATACGGAATAACTGAGTAAACTTGAGGCTGTACTCCTGTACACTCATATTCTCCTACTTCAGATTCAGAAATTCCCTTACCTTAGCCTGCCTCAGCTCTCTGGGAAAGTACTGTCCCAAAAAGGCCTCCTCAAACACCGCCTAACTAATAGCTGGTTCCCCATCTGCCTTAATCCCTTTCAACTGATCAAACCAGTGTCTAGCTTCCCCCTTGAGCTGGTAGGCAACCAACTGAACCCTCTTAGCATCACTTATACGCATCACCTGAAACACTTTCTGGAGCTCCTCAATGAAGTTCTTAGGATCTTCATTCACATTGGACCCTGTGAATTCTGGTGGGTTCATCCTCATAAACTCTCCAACTCTGGGGTTATCTGAACCATCATTCCTGCCATCTCCTTGGCAACCTCCCTAACTAGTGGCCGCCTGAGCCAAAGTCTGGAAGGCCTGGCGAAGCTCAGCATTGAGATATCTGCTTGTTGTGGTTGCTGCATAGGCGTAGCTGGACATCTAGGTTTTTGAGGAATTCGGCCAGGCAGGTTTGCATTTCTCCTGGTTGGGCATCCTCTGCCCCTTATTAGTCTGTTAGCTCTGCGAGGAGGCATGATCTGAAAAACACGATGTGAATGTACGATTTAGAAGGGACTTCACAGAGATACACTTTGGTCCCAAGCAAATCACTTGGCCTGGCGACTTACTTAGCGGAAAACTTAAACAATAGTGGGAAAACTATAAAAGTAATAGGCTAACTCATGAGTGGTCTGCATAAACTGAATATTAAAGTGCATAAGCAATACTGAATAAACTTGAACTAGAATACTGATGCATAGTCTATGGAACCTCTACTAAAGTTGTCTGAAAGGACTACTGGGACAGGCCCCAAGTAGCCAGAACTAAAAATAAATGTTGTAATGAAACATAATAACTCTAGAGCCTCGGATTGAGAAGAGGCCTCACCAAAAGACTGAAAGCTGCCAGGTTCTCAACGAAGTAACTGCTGAGGAACTCTATCACCCACATCTGCATCATAAAACGATGCATCTCCTAAGGATGTCAGTACATAGAATGTAACAATGATAATAAATACTTGGTACGCTAAAATTAACAGGCTGAAACTTGAAAGTAAAATATATCCCTTAACTTTGGGAGTTTCTCTAACCGACAACCACCACTATGAGCTTCGTGATGATACAACATCTTGCCCATGCTGCCAGAGCTATCCCGTACTTTACCGGGGTAGGGGACGTAGAACTACGGGAGTGGATCCATCCCAAAACTGGGCCATCTCAATGGCAAGTGAGGAGTTGTACCGTGATACAATCCTATCCTATGCTGGCTACATAGTTTATGAGTTTGAGTAATTATTTCTACTCTTACCCATATTGGTGCTCAATATTACTCCCAAAAATGATCTTTATATAGCTCATACTTAAGGATTTTGAATTGTTGAAATCTGGTTTCTCGGGGACTTAGCCCAACTTACTACTTAGCTTTCTCATCTAGGTTTTTGACTTGACTGAAAACTAATATCAACTTAAGTGATTCAAAACATGCTAGGTTATTTAGCTACTATGCGAGAACCAATTCTTAAAATGAACTTCTTGAACTTAGCCTAAAAGTTACTCGTACTAGTCTTTCTTTTCTTGAAATAGTAACAAGATTTTCAAGAAACCTCAACAACAATGAATCTTGCTCATATATGAGTGTAAATTTGATAAAATACTTTAATTGAGTAATATAGAAAATCAAGAATCATTATATTCATCAAGAATCTATACGTACCATGGGAATTTACATACTTACAAAATTACATGGATTTAACTTTAACTAGTACTTGAAAGTTTATGGGTGAAAACGAACTTCCATCTTTAAAAATATTCTTCAAAAAATAATAGTTTTAGGGTGACCTTACAAACCTGGGAAAGAACTCTTAGAGAATTTAAGGAATTTTCTTGAAGGCCCTAACCATTCTTTATTTTACGCTTGAATTTTCTTGGGAAGGTTTTCTTGTTTTGAACGAATGAATGAATTAAGTGTTTTTGGACTTCATTTCATCTAAACTGATTAGTTTAGGATTATGGGGTGTGGAAAAGGTTGAAACTACTCCCCCCCATTTAAAGAAGAAAAACAGGTTCATTTTGCACTAGTTCGCGTCGCGCACTAGTGTATTAGGATACATTTTTGCAAATTTTCAGTTTTCATCGAATTTCGGCAAAAACCAAAGTGTTTCCGCGTCCTTGGCCGTTGCGGATGGGGCGTGGAAACCTCGTTGTTTTGCATTTTTTTTGGAAAAAAAATAATTTGACTCGATCGTGTAAAATCGAGTCGAGACTATTTTCCGACTTAGTTTTTTGCACTGATCGCAAATTCAGGCTCGGATTTGCAAACGGAGCATGGGAAGACGTGTCACGTGCAAAGTCAATTCTAAGAGTATTTTGATCTTTTCATAGGGGTGTCACACAATCAAATTTTATACACAAGTTTGCATAATTTTAATGCTTTCATCTATGACTTTTTAAAATTTATTTTATGAGAAAGTAAAATTCAATGAATAACTTTTCATACGCGATCAATACATAATCATTTATTGCAACTTTATTAAAGAATCGTATTTATACTTTCTTACATGTATTTATTGATGAATAATAGATTTTATAAAAAACCTATGTCGGAAGATACATAAGTTTCAACTGCACCTCCCACTCCCCCCCCACCCCCCACTCCCCCAAAAAAGGATAAATGACAATTGTCCAAAACTAGTTAAATTTATCATATTTATCGTTATTTCATATATGAAAAATGTTTGTATATATCCATGGCGTTTCCTTTTTGTTTTTTTTAGTGAGAGAATGAATTCGGTAAACAATTTTGTATTCATTGGTAGACACTAGTTTGTATACTCGGAAAAAAAACTAGTTTTTATACAAATTTCAAATACCTCAAAAAATAGAAGTACATCAAAACTGATTAAATGTATCATATTTTACACACGGTTCATACACTAAAATATGTATAAATTTCTTACATACCAACATGTAAAACCAATAGAAAGTGAAGATACAGTACTTTCTCCTAGAAAATAAAAACATACCTAAATTAATTAAACATACAATATTTGATGTACAATTCATACACTAACACGTGTCTGCATATAGCCTTATATAAAAAGATCACGTAAATCAGTTTCAACATATATACACTAGTGGACAAGATTGTGCATTTCACAGGTCCAATATAATATATATTTTTTAATTTATGTGATCTGAGGTAAAATTTGACAGGTGAATATAATTTAAAAAAATAAAATAAAATTACATATTTTGAATTTACCAACGAGACGATTTACAGCAAAAGTATAATAAATCAAAAACATAATAAAAAATAAAATAAGCAAGTTTTTAATGTTTGGGTGGTTTGAATTATTATGAACACATATGACCAATTGAGAAAATGTCATATGACTTTTTAAAAAATTGAAGTTGACCTGTCTATATTTGTTAAGTTGAGGGTATGTTTGGACCCCAAAAATAAATCTTAGGGGTATTTTTAGACCCAAAGGTGGAAGAAAGATATTTATGAGCCTTTTTCATATGTTAAGGGTATTTTTAGACTCAAAGGTGGAAGAGGGATACTTATGCGTCTTTTCCCATACGTTAGAGATATTTATGAGCCTTTTCCCAAGAAATAATGATTTTTTTGAAACCAAATTGCCATGAGCCCATTTATCATCAAAACAACTGTAATTAAGAAATAATGATCAATAGAGTATTTTATCATAATGATTATATTAAGTAATTTAGATTTTTAGAAGAAATTTAAAGAATTAATAATCAATATTAGGCTAATAAATAATAATTAATATTATAACAATAACAACAACAACAACATACCCAGAGGAATCTCACAAGTAGGGTCTGGGGAGGTAGAATGTACCCAACCTTACCACTACCTCATAGAGGTAGAGAGACTGTTTCCTGGGATAATTAATAATTAATACTAGGGAAAATGGTCAAAAATATCTCCCAACTACGTTTTATTGTTTGACCTGATCCTCACTGTTAAAAGTAACTTATTTATACCCTCGTTATTTAAGAAACTTATCATCTATGCCCCTCAATTGGATGGGAAAGCCCAGATCATTTAAAATTAACATGAATTCTTTTAATTGACCCATTCCCCTTTTAGACTCATACCCGATCCATCTCATCATTCTTCTTCTTCAATCCGTTTCTCCATTTCTACAATAAAAACCAAACAAATACAGCTACCACTGTCGGAGCACCAGCGACCATCTGCACAGGTGCCGGCGCCTACTTCTAAATCCACACAAGACACAACTATATTTGCCATATTCAACAACCCCAAAATCAAGAAAATCAAAACTTTTGAAAGACTTCAACCACCAAGATTCAATTCTCTCCCCATTTCAACAAATCCCACAACCAAGAAAAGCATTAAAAAGTTTTTTGTTACCCTTTATAGTGCTGCATGAGTTAAGGCCACAATGCCTCATTTCCTGGTCTATTAATATGTAAAATTTATGGAAGAAATGGGGTGAACGAGAAGAAGACGATGACTCCATGGCTGCAAGGGTCGCCGACGATGGATTTTTGCCGGCATTTTGGCAGCGAGGAGAGAAGAGTGAGACGACGGAGATCTAGTAGTGGAAAAGGATCGTTTGTTGGCTATCTCTCATCGGAGATGAAGGGCGAAGGAGAGAGCGTTGTCATAGGTGAGGAAGAGAGAAGAGGTAAGGGGGTCGTTGGGGTTTTCTGGCTGCTGGTGGCGAATTGAGAGGGAGATTAAGAGACGAACAGAAGAAGAGAGGAAGACGAAGGGTCGCCGGTTTGCTATTATGTTTCCGGCGAGATTTCTCCAATAGTGATGGTGGAGGCGACAGATGATTGAAGAAAGGAGAAAGGTGAAAAATGGAATTGGGTTTAGGTTAAAGTTTAGCTATTATTTAGGTTGGGTCGGATTTGGATTGGGTAAAATAAAAATGGGTCAAATTGA
This sequence comes from Solanum ossicruentum, assembly GCA_025774065.1. Lineage (NCBI taxonomy): Eukaryota > Viridiplantae > Streptophyta > Magnoliopsida > Solanales > Solanaceae > Solanum > Solanum ossicruentum. The sequence continues at coordinate 13,771 of JAOTQR010120546.1, read as the reverse complement.
GGTTATTTGGGTTTTTCCATCCAATTGAGGGGCATAGATGATAAGTTTCGTAACAGCGAGAGTATAAATAACTTACTTTTAACAGCGAGGATCAGGTCAAATAATAAAACATAATTGGAGGGTATTTTTGACCCTTTTTCCTTAATATTAATAATTTAAAACAAACGTTTTCATTCTTTGGTAAGAAAAAGAAATACTAAAAGATCATTTGGTATGAACGATAAGGAGAAATAATCCCGGGATAAGAATTTAGTGGGCCTTAAATGATTGTTTGGTTGACAAAGGCGGGATAACTTATCTCGGGACTAATAAATAGTACCGGGATAAGGTATCCCTTCTAATGGGTGACATACTAATCCCGGGATAAAAAGAGTCCATGATAATAATATCCTTTTATACCCTTTTTATACCCCACTTTGTATGTTTATATTCTTTTAATACAATATATAATAATATTCGAAATGTTCACTCCTTATTTTTATAATACTAATTCATATTTTTCTATTAAAAATTTTCAGCCTAATATTATGTTTTTTATATTTAAATTTTTCATGGATCCTTTTTTACTTTAATAAACTTAAAAATGCAAGTTTTATTTGTAAATTAAATATAAAAAAAGTTTTATTTTAAATGTATACCATATTATTATGGAAATGTACACCTAAAAATATTAAGCTAAATAAGATGAAAGATTTATTTTAAAAAAACATATATTAAATAACTAAAGTTAGCAAAGAAAATATATTAAAAACTAATAAAGAGAATGGTATTTTTGTAAACAAGCATAATATTTGTAAAATTTATCCAATAAACCAAACACTCAATAAAATATAACTTCAACATAACTAGACCGCCACCAACCCTAGCAGTCTTCTTGAGGTTTGGTGGACCCTAGCAGTCTTCTTGAGGTTTGGTGGATTCTCTGCAAAAACATGTACACTGTCCAAAAGTTGGAGATACATCTGGAGCGAGCTTCCAAGAATGGTGCTGGATTTCGAGTTCTGTGATGACTTAGTAGAAGAGTCTGAATCCAAGTTCAGAGAAGTAGTAGATGAGATTATGTTACTGCATATGGGCAAAATTGTGAAGTTTGTTCTTGACGCCAGAGAAGAAGATTTAGCTTCAACCCTGACACATTTGAAACTCGCTAGCTGTTCCTTCAACCCACCTAGTTCTTTTCTTGGCTTTCCCAATCTTGTAACCCTTCAATTGGCATCAATAACCTTTTCAGAGCGTTGTGCTATCAAGGCCCCTCTTCTTGCTAATTTGACATTGAATTGCTGTGATAGTATGCAAAACCTAAACATCGTTTCACCAGGGTTGAAGTCCTTACATGTTGATTATCATCACACCTATATTGCGGTAAATTGCTTTATGAATTTCAAGAATCTGAGAGATTTAAGACCTGTATTTGCCGAAGTGGTCGATAATCCCAATCATGGCTACGTACATCTGACCCCCTTACCCCGCAATGGGCGGGAGCCTTTAAGTCATTGGGATAATGTTGTTGTTTATTGTTATAAAAATTTCAAATTTTAAAATTTTTATATTTTTACGCCACTTTGCGACCCCTAGCCCCTCCGCCCAAACCAAGCCTCCCCCTCGCCCTCTAGCTCTCCCCCCAACCCCGAGTCCACCCCCATACAAAAAAAATTCTTTTCAAAAATTTTAGATTTTGAAAATATTAATGTTTTACTCCAACCATTTTTCAAAATTTCAGATTTTGAAAAATTGTTTGTATTTTATATTTGTACTAAAAATATTAATATAACGTAAGGTGATAATATGAATTAATTAGCTATAATTTAGTTATAGAAGTGTAAATGAAGGCATATCTCATGCATTCATTAGGCATAAATATTAAATATTAAATATTAAATACGTAAAATTATATACTAGTACTACCCTTGGTATTAGAGATGTCAACAAGCTAAAACAGATGGGTGAGCGGTAGACTAAAATAGAAATTTAAAAAATGATGGTGCGAGTTACGGAGGTTTTAACGTTTTAATTTATTTTTTCTAAATTTGAATAATTAAAAATAAAAATATTGTATAGTTAAGAGTTACTTTCATATCCCAACTCTTAATATCACATTTATTATTGTTTCAACTATTAGTTATGTTATACTAGTTGCTAAAAATCTGCTAATAGGGAAGATTTTCTCGTTAGAATTTTCACTTTGATTCTAATTAGAAAAAGGGTGTGTAATTAGGGTGGGTGGGGGAGGGTTGTATTAGGTATGTTGAAGCATGATCAGTTGAACATTCTTGTCACGACCAGGGAGGATATCCTAGACGTGACCGACACAAGAGACTATTGCTAGTCTCCAAGCGAACCACTTGGCCTCATCACATCCATTCATTCAATATATATAACTCAGAAAACTCAGCAACAGTCTAAAGATAAGGGTGAGCAATCTAAATATCAAAACAATATAAATAAAATAGGCTAGTATGAAAGAAGCTAGCTCAATAATTCTTAAAATAAATACTCAACTCTAGTCTATGAAGCTATATCACTATCAAGTGGTGCCAATGACATACCCATGGCTACCTCAAAATAAAATAAAGCTAAATCAAAGTCTAACTCTACTAAGCAAGATGAAAATAAATGCAATGATCCTCCAAAGTAAAGGAGGTTCACCAACTCTGTTGAAATGCTTAGACCCTCAACGGTGCGCCTGTTGACAATCTCTAGTACCTGCCTTTGCATCATAAAATGATGCAGTCCAAAAGAGGACAAGATTACGTGAAATATATCGGCATGTAAAATAGCTAAGTGAAACAAAAATAGGTTTTAAGGACTCAGATTTTCAAGCTTATTTATGTTGTTTAAGGCCGTCCCCCTGAGTTAAGCCAAGTTCAAAGGAATTTTGTTGGCTAAGCTCGACAAAAGTACCGGTAGAAGGGTCAACTTTAAACAAGCATAACTTTTAGCACATTTGGAACTAGGTGGCCCAGGAATGTCAAATGAAAGCCCTTTGAGTTAGCTTTTTAATGCACTTAGTTTCCCTCATTTTGAGTTCGGATGAAGGAGTTATGATCTATTTCGTGAGACCCTCCCGTGCAGTGAATCCCCACGGGGACCTATACGAGCAATGATGACTTGTATGGGTCGTGTGAAGCATGTGAGGCTGGGAAAAACCATTTTGAGTCTAAGGCATAGACCATGACCAATTGTACAGGTCGTGAGGCTTGCCACTGGTCATAAGGAGGGGCGTGAAGGTGAGTAGGGAGGCTTGGTATGCGTGGAGGTGAGTTTGAGGCTAAGACATGGACAATAACCACCCACACGGGTTGTGGAAGTGGGTACGGGTCATGTCCCTTGGCGTGGAGCCTGGGCAATATTTTGCAGCACCAAGTATGGTGCCATAAGTCTCCACACGGGTCGTGAGGCTCCACTCGACCCGTGGAGGCCTCCGTGGTCGCGATGAGATGTCTTTTTCCAATCGATTTCCTACTCCAATTTTTAGACTAAGTACCTTGTCACATGAACTCCACACAACCAATCGAGTGCCACAAGACCCGTGGAACCTTTCATGGGGCACTACTTTGCAAAAATTTTCTTCCAATCACTAATGGTGTTTTCATAAATTTTAATTATTCTAATGATTTTTTTAGACTTCCAATGCTATCTTAACCTTCCTAAAAGACCTAAACAATATTCCTAAGGATCAAACTCATTGCTCTCATCTCAAACACACTCTCAATTCTCTCAAGATCCTTCACCAAGACCCCAATCCCAATTTCAAGGAAACTCAAGAACGAGTTTAGATTCTAAGACCCATTTCCAAGCTTCCATTCTTTCTCAACTCAATATCAAGAAACTTAAAGGATAAGGTATGTGGATTGATCCTTTATTCCTTCCAATCAAGGAGACCCAAAATTATTTTCAAGAAAACCTACATGGATTTTTCTTACTTTAATTTAGTGTTTTGATATTATGATTCCTAAAATTCTATTGATGCATGGGTAGTGTTTATTTGATGATTGTAATGTGATTTATACCATTATATGAGGATTTACTCTGTGTTTACGAAATTATAAGTGTGCCTGTCCCCTTAAAAATTATTTAGGCATGGATGATTACACTACGGATTTGAATATAGATTTAATTATGATTTCATTTCAATTTCATATTATAAATGTTGATTTTAGATTTAGTTTTAACTACCCATGTCATTGTCTCATTGTTCATAGCATATGCATTCATGTACATGGATTATTTTGAGAAATTATGTCATGGGTTAAGCCTAGTTTTGTTTTATGGTATGATTTTGATAAAATATTGGTTATGACGATATTGTGATCACAAATATGTCTTTGATTTTGGCTCTTTGAGTATTTTGGGTGCTTGCACCATTTTTTATACGAATGGGCTATTTCTATGCATGAGTATATGGACTATTAAATTATGTTTTGGCCTTTAAACCTAAGATGCATTGAGATGGTTTCAGAAATGATTTACATCATTTGAAAGTATGTATATATATGTATACGTTTATTTATTCTTGTGCGATGACGACTTAGCACTAATGGATTGGTGGCGTTAGGGCTATCCCCAAAGGCTCTGTCCCTTTCCTTGAACTATGTGCCTAGGATAGGTTTCCGATCCGAAGAGGGAGTGGTCCCATAAGGAGAAGGAATGATTTGATTTATGATTTTTCAAAATCCTATCCGAAAAGGGAGTTGTTCCGTAAGGAAGGTTACTTCATACGAAGAGGGAGTTATCCCCTAAGGTGAAGTATGGTCTACCCTTGGCAAGTAGATCACGTCTTTACCGATGAGGGGATTTCATCGGGATTCTAAGCAATAGCCTGCTTGATCTTACTTATGTCGGTTGAGGTCACATCCAATATATATATATATATATATATATATATATATATATATGAGTGCATCCGTTGTATTTCGTGCATCATAACATTCATAGCATCTCATTATATTACATTCTTTGGTATTCAACTCTTTCTATATTATGTGCCTTGTCATCTAACGTTGGTATACAGGTTTTGGTAAGTTACATGCACTGCACCCTACATACTTAGTACATTCAAACGTACTAACATATACTCTTGGCTATATGATTTTACCATGTAGGGACCGAGGACCTTGATCATCTACCGTTTGACACTTAGCTTGGATACCGATGTTGCTTGAAGTGGTGATTCCTCTCTTTCAAGGATGAACCGCCATCCATATATCTATGTTACTTCTTTCATTTTCGTACTTGAGGGTGAGCTCGGGGTTTGTCTTGGCCGCCGACCCATTTATGTAGAGGCATTGTTAGACACCTTGTAAACCTCCTACGATATATGCTATGAGTTATGGTTAAGTATATGTTATGTATTTAGTTAAGTATCGATATGTGATTTGCTCTTACATTGATGGAAAGATCCTAAGTCCCGAATTTCCCCTATAGCATGAGTCCTACGTATCCGCCCCTTAGTATTTATGTGCTATGTGTTATGTGAATTCATGTTAACCCTTTCCCCATGATGCCTCCATAGCGTGAGTCATACTTTCTCCTCCCTTAGAACTATGTGTTAATTGTTGGTTATGCTTCCAAACCAATGATGCGAGTTTTGGTATCTTGAGGCTTGTTGGGGACTCTCGGGTTCCCATATGCCCTGTCACATCTAGGCCCTAGGTCTGAGTCTTGACAAAGATGGTAGAAGAGCCTTAGGTTTGTAAATGATCCTGGAAGTCTAACTTGCCGCGTCAAGTAAAGTACTAATCATGGGTGTGAGATGCACCATGCCTATGAGTGGGAGGCTATGACGACGTTCTAGGAATTGTCTCACTTTTTCATGTCTTATGTCATTCTATAAATAGTTGGTTTAGCTCTTAACCCTTGATGGTATCCTTATTTTGTTTCAGAAGATGCCTCGTAGTAGACCTGCGAGACCAGCCCCAACTAATGAGGGGCAAGCACCTTAAGGGACTCGCAATGAGCCTGTCACTCATGGTGAGTTCCTTACGGCCTTTGCCATGCTTGACCATGTGGTGACTATTGAGGCTAGGCAGGATAACCTTCCTCGGGATTCCACTTCGGGTTCCAGAGTGAGAGACTTCACCCGAATGAATCCTCTGAAGTTCTTTGGGTCTAAGGCTAACGAGGATGCTCATGAGTTCATTGATGAGCTCTCTAAGGTATTGAATGTCATAGGCATCACTTCTGAGGAAAGGGCTGAGCTATCTGTCTATTAGTTGAAGGATGTAGCACAGGTGTGGTATACTCAGTGGTTTATGGAGAGGTTTTGTGATGATGCTATTAATTGGGAAGAGTTCAAGCTTGCTTTTCTGGATTGTTTCTTCCCAATTAAGCTTAGGGAAGCCAAGATGACTGAGTTTATCAACCTCAGGAAAGGTAATATGAGTGTGAGGGATTATTCCCTCAAGTTCACTAAGCTCTCCAAATATGCTCCAACACTTGTGGTTGATACTTGTGCAAGAATGCACAAGTTCATCTCCGGTGTATCTGACTTACTTGTTCAAGAATGTCGTATGGCCATGCTTAATTGGGACATGGACATCTCTAGACTTATGGTTTATATCGAACAGATTGAAGGGGAGAAACTCAAGGGGAGGAGGATGCATGATCCTAAGATGACCTGTTTTGATGGTGGGTTCTCTGGCTCCCAGGGTGGTGGTTTTGGCAGCTTCCAACATGGCCAAGGTTCAGGTGCTTGGGCCATTAATGCTGAGGTGCCTCCTCCTAAGGCACCGATTGGTGCTGGTCAGGGGAAACCTGTGTGTACCAAGTGTAGGAAGCACCACACAAGTCCTTATTGGAGAGAATCGGGTGCTTGCTTGGGGTGTGGTAATAAGAATCACAAAATTGCCCATTGTCCCAAGAACTTTCAGAAAGGTCAAGGTAGGTGGCTCAAGGTGGAAAAGGTCAACCAAGTGTTCCTCAGGGTGTTGCTCCAAGGAACAATAGGTTCTGTGCTCTCCATGCACATCAGGAAGTTGAAAAGGCTCTGAATGTTGTGACTGGTATGTTAAATGTCTTTGATTTTGATGCTTATGCTTTGCTTGATACGGGTGCAAACTTGTCTTTTGTGAATCCTCTGTTGACTATTAAATTCGGTTTGAGTCTAGAAATTTTGAGGGAGCCTTACTCGGTTTATACTCTTGTGGGTGAATATGTAGTTACACATAGAGTCTATCGTGGTTGTCCTGTTTCTGTGTTGCATAAGGCATTCCTGTGTGATGTTGTGGAACTTGAAATGTATTATTTCGATGTGATTCTTGGAATGGATTGGTTGCATGCATCATATGCCTCTGTAGAATGCAGGACCCGGAAGGTCAAGTTCCTACCTCCCGGTGAGCCCATTCTTGAATGAAAGGTAGTGACTTCGCTATTAAAGGTCGGTTCATTTCCTACCTCAAATCTCGAAAGATGATCTCCAAGGGATAAATATATCACATTGTGAGGTTTAAGGATGTGGAGTTTGAATTGCCTACTCTTGAGTCTGTTTCGGTGGTGAATGAGTTTCTGGACGTGTTTCCTGAAGACTTGCCCGGTATTTCTCATGAAGGGGAAGTAGACTATTGCATAGATCTTCTTCAGGATACTCAACCTATCTCTATTCCTCCCTATCATATGGCACCGACTGAGTTGAAGGAATTGAAGGATCATTTGAAAGATTTGTGAGAGAAGGGTTTCATCAGGCCAAGTATATCTCCATAGGGTGCTCTAGTGTTATTTGTGAGAAAGAAAGATGGATCTCTTCGGATGTATATCGATTAAAGGAAACTGAATAAGGTGACCATTAAGAATAAGTATCCATTGCCTAGGATCGATGACTTGTTTGACCAACTTCAAGGGGCAATTCACTTTGTGAAGATTGACCTTCGTTCCTGGTATCATTAGTTAAAGGTCCGAGAATGTGACATTCCCAAGACCGCCTTTCGAACGAGGTATGGGCACTTTGAGTTTGTTGTGATGTCGTTTGGCTTAACTAATGCTCTGGCCATATTCATGGATCTTATGAATTGGGTGTTCAAAACTTTACTTGATAGTTTTATGGTTGTTTTCATTGATGACATTCTTATCTATTCCCTAGGTGAACGAGAGCATATGGATAATTTGAGGTAGGTTTTGCAAACCTTGAGAGAGAAAAAGTTGTATGCCAAATTTAGCAAGTGTGAGTTTTGGTTGGGTGAGGTTGCTTTTCTAGAACATGTGGTTTCTGGTGATGGTATAAAGGTATATCTGAAGAAGACTGAGGCGGTAAAGAACTGGCCTAGACTGTTGACTCTTTTTGGCGTTCGAAGCTTCCTTGGGTTAACAGGCTATATAGAAGTTTTGTTGAGGGATTATCATCTATTGCCTCTCCATTGACTAAATTGACTCAAAAGAAGTCTAAGTTTTTATGGTCATATAAGTGTGAGAAGAGTTTTCAGACATTGAAGGATCGACTTACATTGGCTTCGGTTTTGACTCTACCAAATGGCATGGACAGGTTCGTGGTATATTGTGATGCCTCTCGAATTGGGTTGGATTGTGTACTTCTATGACATGGTAAGGTGATAGCTTATGCATCAAGGAAATTAAAGGTACATAAGCATAACTACCCAACTCATGACCTAGAGTTAGCGGTAGTGGTCTTTGCTTTGAAGATTTGGAGACACTATTTGTATGGGGTTCATGTGGTTGTTTTCACCGATCACAAGAGCTTGCAATATGTGTTCACTCAAAGAGACCTTAATTTGAGACAAAGAAGATGGATGGAACTCCTAAAAGATTACGACATGAGTGTTCTTATCATCCCGGCAAGGCAAATATGGTAGCCGATGCTCTTAGTAGGCTATCCATGGAAAATCTGTCTCATATTGTGGAAGACAAGAGGGAGTTGGCAAGGAATGTCCATCGTTTGGCTAGATTGGTGTTAGAGTGGCCAATTCCAATGATGGTGGTGGACATGTTCTAAATAGGGCTGAATCCTCGATGGTTGTTGATGTGAAGGCTAAGCAAGATCTAGACCCATCCTTGGTTGAATTGAAGAAATTGGTTGCCGAAAAGAATATTGAAGTTTTCTCCCAAAGGGGAGATGGTGTACTTCGGTATCAAGATTGGTTATGTGTTCCAGATGTGGATTATCTTAGGAAGGTGATCATGAGTGAAGCCTATAGTTCTCACTATTCTATTCACCTAGGGGCCTCAAAAATGTATCGGGATTTTAAGTAGGTGTATTGGTGGAATGGTATGAAGAGCGACATAGCCAAGTTTGTATCAGAATGCCCAAATTGTCAACAAGTGAAGGTGGAGCATCAAAGGCCCGGTGGATTGGCTCAAGAGATTGAGATTACTACTTGGAAGTGGGAAGACATAAATATGGACTTTATGGTTGGGTTGCCTCAAACATGGAAGCAATTTATTTCCATTTGGGTTATTGTCAATTGGATGACTAAATATTCTCATTTCTTACCAGTTAAGACTGCTTTTGGTGCCGAAGACTATGCGAAGTTGTACATTCAGGAATTGGTAAGGTTGCATGGTGTGCCTAGATCTGTCATATTGGATCAGGTACCCAATTTACCTCACACTTTTGGAAATCGTTTCAGAGGAGACTTGGTACTAAAGTCAAGTTGAGTACCACCTTTCATCCCCAAACCGATGGAAAAGCCGAGAGGACAATTCAAACCTTGGAAGATATGTTGAGGGCTTGTGTGGTGGAGTTCAAAAGTAATTGGGATGACCATCTTCCACTCATCGAGTTTTCTTATGATAATAGCTTCCATGCCAGCATTGGTATGGCACCATTTGAGGCCTTGTATGATAGGAGGTTTACATTTCTGGTGGGATGGTTTGAGTTGGGGGAAATAACTTTGATTGGCCCGGACTTGGTAATGGAGGCTATGGAGAAAGTGAAGTTGATTAGAGAAAGGTTGAAGACAACACAAAGTCTCCAAAAGTCCTATTTGGATGCTAGAAAGAGAGATCTTGAATTCTAAGTTGGAGATTGAGTGTTTGTGAAAGTCTCACCTATGAAGGGAGTGATGCATTTTGGCAAAAAGTGGAAGCTAAGTCCCTAGAATATAGGGCCTTACGAAGTTATTGATCAGATTGGTAATGTGGCATATAGAGTAGAGTTACCCCTGGATTTGAGCTCCATTCACCCGGTCTTCCATGTGTCCATGTTGAGAAAGATGGTTAGAGATCCTATCACTATTGTGCCTTTGGAGGGCATTGAGGTAGAAGAAAACTTGTATTATGAGGAGGTCTCGGTAGAGATTTTGGATAGACAAGTGAAATGGCTTCGTAATAATGATGTGGCTTCGGTGGAGGTGTTTTGAAGGAACCAACATGTGGAGAGTGCTACATGGGAGGCGAAGTTGGACATGATGAAGTGGTACCCCTATCTTTTCCAATCTACTCAGGCCTAAGGTATTAGGTCCTTTCCTTCTCGTTAGTTCCAATTCTTTCCTTCTTGATTCTCATGGTATTGCATGCTTACATGTGCATTAGGATGGTTTTTATGATGTTTTGGATGAATTTATTTTGACATGAGATTTAATGGCTTTGTCACTTACAATGATGAATTATGCATAAATATCTTGTGTTTGAAAGTTGCATGTTCCCACCCAAGCCTTTCAAGCCTTGCTCTTGTACATTCGAGGAAGAATGTTCCCCAAGGTGAGATGATGTAAGAACTCGATTTTCAAGCTTATTTATGTTGTTTGAGGCCATCATGGGCCTCCTACGTCAAGCCAAGTTCAAAGAAATTTTTGTTGGCTAAGTTCGACATAAGTACCAATGGAAGGGTAAATTTTAAACAAACATAACTTTTAGTACATTGAGAACTAGGTGGCCAAAGACCTGTCAAATGTAATTCCTTTGAGTTAGCTTTCCAACGCACTTAGTTTCACCTCATTTCGAGTTCGAATAAAGGAGCTATGACCATCTTTGTGAAACCCTCCTGTGCAGTGAGGCCCCACAGGCACCTATACGGGCAAAGGTGACTTGTACGGGTCGTGTGAAGCATGTAAGTATGGGAAAAACCATTTTGATCCTAAGGTCGTGAGGCTTTTCCACTGGTCATGAGGAGGGGCGTGAAGGTAATGGAGGCTTGGTATGCATGGAGGTGAGTTTGAGGCTAAGGCATGGACAATGACCACCCACAGAGGTCATGGCAGGTGGCAAAGGTCGTGGCGCTGGGTGTCGAGCTTGGACAATATTTTCCAGCACCAAGTATGGTGCCACGAGTCTCCACATGGGCCGTGAGGCTCCACACGTGTAACACCCCAAATTTTGTGTAAGCTAAGACTGAGCCATTCTTCGTAGGATATAGCATTTTAGTTAATGAATCTTAATTGAGTATAGATTTTAAAGTCAACATCCTAGTATGGGAATAAAATTGGAGCTGATATGCGGTCGTAGTTCTAATATATGATTTTATAAAAGTTAGGCGAACCAAAGACTTGTAAGTTGTATATACGTGCTAGGATCAATTCCTAAGTACTTAAAATATATTAGGTGTGATTTAGAGTCATAAGAGATCTTTTACATCAAGCCAAGTCCAAAGAAGTTCTAGCAACTAAGTTTTCGTATGAATCGATAAAAGGGTCAACTTCAAATAACCATATCTCCTAACATATAATGTGTTAGATGACCCATAACATATCAAATCAATGATATTCGAATTATCTCTCCAACACATCTGATTTTGCGTTAATTGAAGTTCGGAATAGAAAGTTATGACCATTTTAGTGGAGAGGTGCAGAGCTGTCCAAAAATCCGCGCCCGGAGCGCGTCGCGGACCCTCACTAGATGAGTTAATGACCTTTTTTCTTTATAATTTGAGGGTATTTTTATCTAAAACCTTTGGGGATCTATTTATGATCTCCAAAACATATAAAACATCAATTTTCATGATCAAAACCCTCTCCCTTTCTCTCCTAAACAAAAACACTCGAGAATCATCAAGAAAATCATCAAGTTAGGATTAGCTTCCAAGATTCCTCCTCAAGGTAAGTTATTCTTCATGAATTTCAATCTAGCCAACCCTAATTTCTCCATCAGTTCATGAAGCTCTAATATGATTTTAAATCATAACCTAGGGTTTCAAGAAAATAAATTCAAGAATCCCAAGAAATGATTTCTTGATTCTTCTTCTTCAAGAATTATGGTTCTTCACCAAGAACTCCAAAGAGTCTGAGTCAAGAATTCAAGAATAAAAGATAATTCTTTCAATCAATGTCCTTCCAAGTTATTTCACTTTAAAAGAATTGCGAATATTGAGGATTTTCTCCAAGAAAGAGGAGAGAAGATCGCAAACTTTTCCCAAACTTCAACCAACGATTTCTCTCTCAATTTTGATCGGATTTGAGTGATTCAAAAGGCTAAATTATATATTTTTTCGAGGCGAACACCGTGGGAGCTTCAGAAACTGACTTTGCTGCTTTGCTTGAGGTAAAAATTGCAGATTTACTGCTGTGTTTTTAATGTATTTCGAAAACTTTAACATGCGATTTCTTTCTCAAATTAGCTCCGTAATTTAATGGGTTTTCGCCGTTGAATTCCTTATCACTTGGGGAATATTTTCATGTAAAATTTTTCATATTTCGACGGTGTCTTTTTGGAGATGAAATTTTCGGACAGTTTATCCTTTTCACCTTAATTAATTGATTTTAGTGTCATTAGATTTATTATATAATTATGATGCTATATTTGAATAAATTTTGGTGAATTGGAGTGTCATAGAAAGGGAAAAGCTTTGAAATTGACATGATTCGAGACTTGATTTTTTAACCTTTGTTAAGTATATAGAATATTGTACTTCTTGTGTGAGATGGTAAGAATGATTTACGTAGGCTTTGATTGAAGTATTTTGAATTGGATAATTATCATATATTGATATTTGACTTGTGGACTAATGATGTAGGTTTATTATATGTGAAATAGTGATTATCTGTTATTGACATCGAGGTGATGCATACTGTTAGATGTGAATGTTGTGATGGTACTGAGATTGAGGATATTGCAATATTTATATTATTGAGCTACCCATTCTTGATTTTGAGATATATGAATTTGTATGGGCATCTTGCATATTTTATTTTCATGAATATGTTTATTGTGCATTTACTATGTGATTGCTGGATGTTCCAAGGAATGAAATGTAAAGCCAATGGGAAATAGTTCCGGCTAGTGAAAAAGAATGAGAATTAATGAGGTTACAATGATTCACTGGATTGTGTTACACGCCGTGAAAGTTACTATGATTCGCTAGGTCGGGTCACACGCCGTGACAATTACTATGATTCACTGGGTCGAGTCACACGCCTTGACAGATACTATGATTCGCTGGGCCGGGTCACACGCTGTGACAGTTACTATGATTCACTGGGTCGAGTTACACACCGTGACAGTTACTATGATTCACTAGGCTGGGTCATACGCCATGACAGTTACTATGATTCGCTGGGTTGGGTCAAACGTCGTGACGCTTACTATGATTCGATGGGTCAGGTCACGCGTCCTGACAGATGCATGGACTAGGAGTCCCCCATGGGTCCCGGGCTGTGTTGCAGCGGGTGTGTATCTGTCACGACTCGAAATTCGGCGTGATGGCACTCGTCTTTTTCCCACCAAGACAAGTCATCCTACAACCCCACTATAACATTAAAAGCGCGGAATTACAATCAGAATAAATGTTCAGTTTGATGGAAATCCCCCAAAATCTGGTTGTCACGTGCACAAGCTTCTAATATATTACAATAGAATCGAAAGGAACACAAGTATCAAATGATGTTGCCTC
>JAOTQR010120535.1:0-24009 GCA_025774065.1 Solanum ossicruentum | reverse complement strand
AAGGTACGAACCCTTTGACACGGTTACCCAGCGTGCAACACCTAAGTAGGGCATGGTCACAATCCAACACTATATATATATATATATATATATATATATACACACGCACACACACACACACACTCACACACTCACATATTCCTCCCATCATCATATAGTCATTTTAGCCATACATTCCTCTCATCATCATATAACCATCATATTTACACATTCCTTTCATCATCATATAGTCATCATATACCTACATCACTTTCATCATCATCATGTCATCATTTTATCATATAGTCATTCAACTCATAAGACATGTATTGGACCTTTAATTCCTCAAGAAACCACAAGTAGACATTTTATCAAACACTTAGAGGTTGTGTAGTGCTAGTGTAAAACCATGCAATTTAAGAGTGAAATCATGCTAGGAAGTTCAATGTAAAACCTTCAATCGATACTTGGTAACACCCTAAAGCAATGTACATCAAAATCTTTGATCAAATCTTACAGTAGATCATAGATTCATAGCCAAAACATGATAAAATAGTCACAATTTCATAAACACCAACATAATGTTAGTGATTTTCATAATATATAAGATCCATGAGTAAAGCAACTTTAAATCATGCAATTTTTAGGAAATGAAGCTTGGGCATCATGGGTGAAAGGAACCCATGAAAGAAACTCGCATACCTTAGCTATGGAGATGAACTTGATGAAGACTAGAGATGGAGACTTGAAGCTTGAGTGCAATCCTTAAGATACAGAAAGAGTTTTGAGTATTGAGTTTGGAAGTAAAATATTTGGCTAAGTTTTTTAATGAATACTGAGGAATGTTTAGAATGATATAAGGGTGAAAAATGGCTAAGTATAGGTATTTCCATATTTGGGAACAATTAGATCCAAGACTTAAAGGTTTTGGACTAAAGTAAATACTGGACCAAATTTAACACAATTAGATTTTCATAATATATAAGATCCATGAGTAAAGCAACTTTAAATCATGCAATTTTTAGGAAATGAAGCTTGGGCATCATGGGTGAAAGGAACCCATGAAAGAAACTCGCATACCTTAGCTATGGAGATGAACTTGATGAAGACTAGAGATGGAGACTTGAAGCTTGAGTGCAATCCTTAAGATACAGAAAGAGTTTTGAGTATTGAGTTTGGAAGTAAAATATTTGGCTAAGTTTTTTAATGAATACTGAGGAATGTTTAGAATGATATAAGGGTGAAAAATGGCTAAGTATAGGTATTTCCATGTTTGGGAACAATTAGATCCAAGACTTAAAGGTTTTGGACTAAAGTAAATACTGGACCAAATTTAACACAGGTGCACGCCCTTGGCGCATCGCGCCAGGGACACGGAAAGCTCTCAAGAAATCGCATTTTGGAAATTCTGAAAATTTGATACAGTTGCTCTAAAATCAAGTTAGACCCATTTCACACTCCAAATAACCCCTTGAACAAGAATATGAAGTCAAATTTTTGATATCACGCACGGACATTTAGATATATGAAAATTATGATTCCGAGCACTTTTAAGGCACATTTTCGGGTACTTTTTGGGGTCGTTTCATGAATGATGGCATTATAGTTTGTATTTCATCTCATATACTAGGTATATTCCAAAAGTAAGGATGCATATTTTGCCTACATGATTTAACCATGTAGGGACAGGTGTTCCTGCCTGGCTCGTGGCAAGTTCTCTGATGTTTAAGACTCGTTTTTTTTGTGAGCCGTTAGTTTGGGACTCCACCATTTTCTTTTCTTTCTAAGTAATTTAGGTTTGGTGTATATGGTAGTTTTGGAGGCTTTTACTTTTTATGTTGTTAATATTTGGAAGTTCTTATATTTTTTGGAGACCAATCGTTCACCGATCCTCCTCCATCCATGGTCTAGTTGTATGTTTGTGAACGATATGTATATCTTTAAATGTTTTTATTCTAAACCATGTCTCATGGACCCTTTCCCCCATTTAACTATGTAACTTATGAGATTTATGCCTATGAATTCTTGATATGTTAAGATGGCTTGTGCAATGGGGTCAACCCTTGCGATCTAATCCAGTTGGCAACCTAACTCAGCTAGACTCAGCCTACTTTCTCAATCACTTTGATCAGGTTCCAACACAAACAAAGACTAAAAAATTAAGAACATAATCACATACAGGAACAAGTCCCAACCTTGCTATTTAACTCATGCCAATAAAGGAAGCACACAACACTTAGCCTACAAAATTCATCCAGACCAACTTGCTACCCAGACTGATTGTCTATGCCTTTAAATAGGCCAAAGTATGTGCTTATCATCTTAGTTGACATCCCCAAGTGATAGGGTTAATTTAAATGGCTAGAAACTCCTAATAACCACTAATTGCCCACCCATGTGCATGGCACATATGGGCCACCTTCAAATTTGGTGCCAATGCCTTGCATTTGGCACCCAGATTTGTGCCTTCCCTACATATTTATGCCATGCCAAGGCCTTGCACATGTGTCTGTGCCATGGCACAGGTCCTGCCCTACATAACTTACCATTAAGGTCCAGTCGCCTACGTCTTTAGCTTAGTCCAACACTTAGCCTTAGCTTGTTTAGCCATGACCTAGCCTCTTTATAGCATTACCTTGCATTAGCTTTCCTAGCCCTTGTCATACCTTAGCCATGTCCAATATTACATTGCCCTAGCTTGTCCAGCCCTTGTCATGCCTTTGCCATGTCCTGCCTTGCATGACTTAGCAACGCCAATGTCAAGGTCTTCCTTCAGTTGAACTTTATCTTAATTGAAGTCATGATGCCTTGGATAGGCTCATTAGGTAAATCAGTAGCCGAGCCTGAGCTACTCGAACCATCTAGTTGAGGGTCTAGCAAACTTCCCCCACCTGATGATCTTATCATCCTTGATAGATGAGGTAGAACACCTTATCCGTTGAGGCTGCTTTGTTGTTGTAGAATCAAGGTATGCTTTAATTTGATCATCAAACTGCCATAATGATGCTTCTTTCTCCTAGGTTACATCACATTCCTGCTTGCCTTCCATTGAATCGGAAACTCTATTCTTTTGCTCTTCTTATGGTATTCGGCCAGCCTATCATCCAGAATCTTTTCAATTTGTTCTTCAAAATATGCCTGAACTACGGGAGGAGCATGTATAGATGCCAACCTTATTGGATCCTCAGCATCTCCATAGAAAGGCTTCAAAAAGCTCACATGGAATATGGAGTGAATCTTAACTCGCTCTGGCAGATTTAACTGATAAGAAACTTCACCCACTCTTTCAACCACTTCAAAGGGTATATCATATTTTGCAATCTATGAGTAATGCACTGTTGTGCTACTGATTTTTTTCCAAACCTATGGAATCAACTTCAGTAACACTTTGTCTCCAACTTGGAATTCTAAAGCATGCTGACCTTTATCAGCATACTTCTTCATTCATTTTGCTGCCTTCCTCAAGTTGTCTTGCACTGCATCTAGCATCTCTTTCTTGTCACGCACATACTTGTAAGAAGCAGGAAACTTCCCTTATGCACCAGTCCTAGTGACTTCCAATGGTATGTTAGGTTGCATGCCTAACACCTACTTAAATGGACTATTCTCTATTGCAGACAACCTGTGCAAGTTATAATAAAACTGTACATTGTCCAGCAAGACAACCCAGATCCTCTGATTTGTAGTCACATAGTATTAAGATATTCCTCAAGTAGATGATTTATTCTTTGCATCTGTCCATCATTTTGTGGGTGATTAGTCTTTAAGAATTTCAAATAAATGCCAATCATGTTGAACAAAGAAGTCCAAAACCGAACAGTGAACCTAGGATCCCGATCATTCATAATATCCAATAGAACAACAAAGTTTTTCACAACATTCTTATAAAATAACTCAGCAGCTACTTCAAAAGAACATAAAGTAGGGGCAGCAATAATGATACCATACTTTGAGAACCTGTCAACCATGACCATGATTGATTCTTTTCCATCCACCTTTAGAAACCCACTAATGAAATCCACTTAAATAGAAGCCCATGGATGCTCTGCATAAAATTCCCTAGAAATGTGCCTTGAAAATGCCCATAAACATAATTTGTATATATCTTAATATCTATGTGTAATATCAAAAATCTGAATTCATATTTGTAATCAGAGGGAAATATTAAGTTTGGAATGGGTATAATAATGATTTTAGAGAAACCATAGTTAAATTTCATTTTCTTAAATATACGAAAAACAATGAGGATCCGTGCCCTGGCCACGACGCGCTAAGGGCGAGGATCAGTGCATTTTGTTCCCAGTTTTTCTTATTTCATCCTAAGGCTTTGGGGTCTTGGGCCCATGCCCTCCTACGCATAAAAACTCCTATACTTAGTCATTGTTCAACTCTATATCATTTAAGACACTCTCAAAACCCTCTCTAACACTTAGCAAAATATCTCACCCAAATTCAAGTGTCCCAAACTCAACTTCGAATCTCAAGAACTTCATTCAAGCTTCAAGTTCTCATTCAAATCTTCACCAAGGAAATTCTCAAGTTTTAGGTATATGGGTTTCAACCATTAGGTTCTTTCACCCATGGTGCCCAACCTTCCTTTTTATGGAAATTGCATGTTTTCAAGTTGTATTACTTATGGGTATTACTTATTATGAATTATGACTATAAACTATGTTGGGGTTTTTGAAATGTTTATTAAATATGTTGTTTATCTACCTCAAGCTTATACTATGAGTTGGTTTTGTCTATTGAGACTATGTATGTTTTGAGCTATGAAACTATGATCTATTATGAGATCTGGTGATGGATTTCAAGGTATCTTACATGAGGGTTTTACCATATGTTAGTGGGTTGATTTACATTGACTTTTTCATATTATTTTACCGTGAATTTCATGATTTTGAACTAGAATTTTACACCCTCCAAGTATTTGATAAAATGTCTTTTCAAGGATTCTTAAAGTTATTGATGATCTATTGCATGATTTATGAGTCAAGTGACTTTATGATGATTTTGGGCTTTCAAAAGATGTATTGAATTCATGAAAATATCTATGATGTTGGATTAAGACCTTTTCAAAGATTTACCTCTTGTGAGCTAGGGTAATGTTTGATGATGATTTATTCTTATGTTTTAAAGTTAGGCTCACGATTAGAGGTCAAAAATGTTTTAGAGCTACTCGTGTTATGATTCTATGTTCATTACAAGTTACTAAAGATATGACTATTTCAATTATTCCGTAGGATTAGGCTTAGCACTGATGATTGAGGGGATTCTCCCTTTCTTTAAACTATGTGCCAACATAGGAGTATACTTTACCCTTGCTTTACTAGTGGATTTATTTAGTTGACTCTCTCTTGAGATTCTTCCCAAAATGGGTCGTGTTCCCATAAGGTGAAGTTTCTTGTGAAATCCTTTCCAAAATGGGCCATGTTCCCATAAGGAGGGTTATTTCATACGAAATGTGTCATGTTCTTGTAAGGTGAAGTATGGTTTACCTTTACAATAGACCACCTTTTTACTGATGAGGGGTAATCATTAAGATTCCATGTTGTAGTTAGCTTGGTCTTATTCTTTGTCGGTTGAGGTCTCTTCCCACATATGTATCATATTCTATGCAAGTTGTATAATATAAGTATGTTTTACTTCAAGCATTGATCATGCATGTCATATTGAGATTATGCCTATCTATTGCCTATTACTATGCATTTTGACAATATTAGCTTATGTCTTGTTGCATTACATCGTACATACTTAGTACATTCAAACATATTAATGCATATACTCTATATCTACATGATGTTACCATATAGGAACCGGAGCTACTCACGATCATCCTTCACGTGGCTAGTTTTGACATCTTGAAGATAAGCTTTTGGTGAGTCTTCAAGTTCGGGGACACTAGCTTTGCACTCTTACTTTTGTTATCTCTTTATGTTGAACTTTGATACTATGAGGGTGAGCCCGTAGAGTGTCTTGGCCCCGGCCCAATTTATGCTAGAGGTGTTGTTGGAACAATTGGTGTAATTATGCTATGATCTTGACTCTTGAATATTTTATGGTTATCAAAGACTTCCCTTAGTCCCTTTATCCTTATTTAAATCTCTTGTTGTTGTTATTTTGTTTCCGCGACCGAGGATGTGTGATTGATAAGCTAGGAGGCTTGTTTAGGGTTCCTTTGAGTTCCCCATTCGTCATATCATATCTAGGCCTTAGGCTTGGGTCATGACAAACTTGGTATCACAACACTAAGCTGCCAGTTGTACTCAGAATCCAACACACCTTATCGATTAGAGTCTTATTCATGGTGGGGAAGAGTATCACAACTACGAGTGGCAGGCTATGAGGCGTTTTAGAAAATATTTCACTTCTTCATAATCTATATCATATGATAGAGTTAAGCCCCCCTAAGACTTAATCTTGATTCTTAATCATTGCATTTCAGAACATGTCTCAATCGATTCAAAATAGTGACATTTCCAACGCAGAGGTTCGCAATGCTCTATGGATATTGGCCAAAGCTAAGACCACCCAATTCAACCAATCAGTGGGCATTCCCAAGAGCTCAAATGATAAGAGGGGAAAGAGAAAGGCTAACAAAGCTCGAGTTGAGGGTGCTTCATCTTCTACTAGACTACTGGTGCCTAAGTACAAAAAGGAAAGGGTCTATTTTATCATTTGTCTAGGATATGGAAGTATCAAGAGGAATGTTCAGTGGGCACTAACAGTTATTTCAAGTGTGGCGTTGTTGAGCATAAGATGATAGATTTCCCGGTGGCCTTAAAGGAAGGAAGAAGAAAGGGTCAATGTGAAGGTGGCAATGGTAGAGTGACTCATCCTAGGTGCCTAAAGTGTGGGAGCAAACATGGTGTTTTATACTTGAGGAAAACTAATGCTTGTTATGGTTGTGGTGAAGAGGTTCACAAGCAGTCGATTGTCTATATACTCGAAAAAGGGGTAAAGGAAGTCATGGTGGTCAAAAGGCCCAATAATGCCAACAAGAGAGTGCTCCACGACATAATCGATTATATGCTCTTCAAAGGAGGCAAGGAAGAAATGAGGTACCCTATGTTTTCACCAGTATGTTAAAGTTTCCTTTGACTTTGATATGTATGCTTTGATAGGCCCGGGTGTCACTAGTTCTTTCATTATTCCCTTATTTGCTAGTGGGCTTCATGTGTGTCTTGAGTTGTTATGTGAACTTTTTAGGTGTTTCCCCCCCTCCCCTGGTTGGTGAGTCTATTGTTGCTAAAGGAGTCTGTCGGAAATGTCCTATGTTCTTATTGCATAAAGTCTTGTTTTGTGATTTTGTTGAACTTGGCATGGTGGGTTTGGAGGTCTTGGGGTGGTTTGTTTACATACATATCATGTTTCTAATGTTTGTAGAACCCATAAGGTTGTGATATGATGGTTAAGGATAGACGACCTATTTGGTTAACTACAAGGGGCTAGTCATTTTTCTAGGATTGATATTCGGTCTGGTTCTTTTTGGTCCCCAAGTGAGGGTGAGGGAGGGTGATATCCCTTAATGTCTTTTTGGATTAGGAGTGAGTATTTTGAGTCGTGGTGGAATTATTTGGTTGACTAATGCACCGGCTATGTTTATGGATCTCATTTAGAGTCTTTAAACCCTACCTTATTATGTGTGTGGTTGTGAGTCATTTGAGAGTGATGGTGCAAATCTTGAGGGATGAGAGGTAGTTTGCGAAACATGATAAGTGCGAAACATGGATACCAAGAAGGTGGTTAGAGAAGTGCACCGGTTCGCTAGGTTGGGAAAGAGGTTGGATGAAGTTGAGGATGGTAGTGTAGTGGTTTTGATGGTTCTGAATGGTAGTGTAGTGGTTTTGATAGTAAAACTACGCCCATTTCAGTATATTCAAATGTACTAACGCATACTCTATGTCTAAATGATGTTACCATGTAGGAATCGGAGCTACTTATGATCATCCTCCATGTGGCTAGTTTTGACATCTTGAAGATACGCTTTTGGTGAGTCCTAAAGTTTGGGGACACTAGCTTTGCACTCTTACTTTTGTATATCTCTTTATGTTGAACTTTGATACTATGAGGGTGAGCCCGGAAAGTGTCTTGGCCCCTGCCTACTCTATGCTAGAGGTGTTGTTGGAACAATTGATATAATTATGCTATGATCTTGACTCTTGGATGTTTTATGGTTATCAAAGGCTTTCGTTAGTCCCTTTATCCTTATTTAAATCTCTTGTTGTCGTTGTTTTGTTTCCGCAACCGAGGATGTGTGATTGATATGCTAGGAGGCTTGCTTAGGGTTCCTTCGGATTCCCTATTCGTCGTGTCATGTCTAAGCCCTAGGCTTGGGCCGTGAAACTACAATGGGTAAAGGCTTCAAAAAACATGTTTCCTTCTTCTGTTCCATCTTGTCTAATTAACACACCAGACATGATTTCACATAGGCCTCAATTCATCCTCCATCTTTGGCCAGAAATAATTTTGGGACTGAAATGTCATCATCCCTTCAATACCTAGATGTCCAACATAAATAGTATCATGTGTTTCTTTGAGGAGTTATCATCGCAGCTCATCACCTTAAGGTACTACAATACTCCCCCCCCCCCCAACTTGAAATAAAGTGGATCATCCTCGATCCAATATCATCTACCTGTTCCCTCTTTAACTTGATCAATTAATTTTACATATAATGAATCATAAGCAATACTAAACTTAATCTTATCAAGAAAATCATATTCAAGTCTAGTTATTGCATAAACAGCAACAAATATCTCTTTACCACTCAATGCATCGGCCACTTAGTTTTGCTTTCCTAATTTATGTATCCACATGAAGTCGTATTTTGCCAATATCTCCTGCTATGTGAGCTACTTCGAACTCAATTTCTATTGATTTTTAAAGTAAGTATTAGCCATATTGTCCGTTTTGACCATGAACTTTGTGCCCAAGAGATACACCCTCCATGTTTAAAGACAATGGAGCACTGCCATCATATCCTTTTCATGTGCGGAATATCTTTGCTCCATTGCACTCAACTTCCTCCTCACAAATGCAAAAGGATGACCATCCTGAACTAGCACACCCCCAATAGCATAATCAAAGGCATCCATGTGTACTTCAAAAGGTATATCAAAATTAGGCAATTGCAATATTGGTTCAGAAGTAATGGCCTTCTTCAATGAGTTAAAAGCCTATTCTCTTGCTTCAAACATAGCTCATTTCATGCTCTTCTTCAATAAATCCATCAAATGGGGAAGCCTTTTTCGAATATCCAGCAATGTATTCTCGATAATAATTTACCAGCCCTAAGAATAATCTTAGTTCTTTAACCTTGTTAGGTTCTTGTCATTCTGCTATTGCCTGTACTTTCTAAAGGTCCACGCGCACTTGGTTTTCACTAACCAAATGGCCCAAAAATTTGATCTCACGATTAGCAAATTCACACTTTTCCATCTTGACATAGAGTTTGTATTCTCTAAGTCTTTGCAACACCTTCCTCATATACAATAAATGGTCTTCTAGAGTTCTACTATATATCACTATGTCATCTAAGTAGACTAGTACGAAGTCATCAAGATAATCATAAAGGACATTATTCATTAGATTGCATAAAGTGGTCGGCGCATTAGTTAGCCCAAACAACATTACAAGGAATGAATAGATACCATATCTAGTTACACAAGTGGTCTTTGAGGCATTCCCTCAGCTATGCGAACTTGCCAATAGTGAGACCTTAAGTCTAACTTAGAAAACTAGCCTTAGACAGCATACCTAGTAAGTCTTGAACCAGTGGCACCACGTACTTATTCTTCACAATCACTTTATTCAGTGTCCTATTGTCAATGCACATCCTAAGGCTGCCATCCTGCTTTTTTGGAACAACACAGGAGCACAAAAGGAAGCTTTGCATGGCTCGATCATACCTGCATTTAGCAACTCAAAAAATTGTTTCCTTAGTTCAGCCAACTCCAAAAGAGACATGCGGTAAGGAGGACGTGTCGGTGGCATTGATCCAGGAATCAAGTCAATCCTGTAATCAATTTCTCTCTTTGAAGGCAACTCTTTAAGTAGTTCCAGTGGTATCATGTCCTTATGTTCATTCAGTAATTTAGCAACATCATCATGAACTTCAATCTGCACACCAGGCTTCACTTCCACCAACGCAGCAAAATATACAATTTCACCTCTCTTCAAGCCCTTCTCAAAATTGATAGCCAACAACAAAGCCATGGTTTCCTTGTTTTTCTTATCTTGACCGTCAAAGGGTTTTATTCCCTCACAAATCCTGGGTCCTTCTCACCTATGAACATCAGACCATCTAAATGAGGAATTAAGGCAACCTTAAACTTCCTCATGAAATAGATTCCCAACAGAATATAAAAATCATCAAGTGGCACCTCTGTCAATGTGTGCACACCAGACCAGCGCCTAATTTTCATAGGCACATTGGCAGCCATGCCATAGCCTGGTTGTGCAGGAAAATCAACAACTTTCATCTTCATTGGGCCTTCAGTCACTTTCAACCCATACTCCCTGAAAGTATTTTAGGCAACAAATGTATGGGTAGCACCAGAATCTACCATCGCAACAACATTTTTATCCCCAATCTTTATGTCCACATACATTAAAGTACCATAGGCATCAGAAAAATCTATAGAGTCAGCAACACTTACATAGGCAACTTCAGTTTTGGATATCCTCTCATCGTTGTCCATCCCACCAACACTTGACAACGTGTTGATCAAACGTAGTGGGTTGACATAGGCAACATTTTATGTCCTTTCTCGCTTGCTTGCTTCTCCTATTCATCCAAGAGTACATTGAACTTCCCTTGCCTTAGACAGTTTCTTACCTGATGTCTTGATTTCTGGCAAGTCCAGCAAACTTTTTCCCCACCTTGTTTACTTTGACCGGACGAGGCAGCATCCACTTTCCCTTTGCCTTTGTCATTTCCGTCTGATTTTCGCTTATCTATCTTCCAGTCCTTGCACTCTCCTTCTTTTTCTACTTAGAAGAGTGAGTTGGGTCAGTGACAATATTATTTGATTGAAAATCAATCAAGGCATCAGCAGCAGCAATGGCACTAGGCAGATCTTGCACTTTCTACCTATGCAACTCATTTTGTGCCTAACCTTGCATCCCAGAAATAAAGTTGCGCAACTTATCTTCGTCTCACATGTTTTGTATGTCCAACAATAGCGACGAGAACTCCTTCACATAGTCCTGTATTGCTCCCACTTGTTTCAAACGCTTCAACCTATCTCTATTAACCCAAGACTAGTTACTTGGCAGGAATTTTTCACGTAGTGCCTTCCTCAGTTGTGCTCACGTACTGACCTTAGGCCTATTTGCACTTTCATCATTAACACATTGCGTCCGCCACCAAAAAATAGCATCCCCACGAAAGTAGCGAACAAACATGGACAGTTTTTCATTTTTAGGGACATGGGCAATAGCAAATAATGCTCAAAGTCCCATAAGAACTACCCATTCTTTTTCCACACGCACACCATCAAATGACTTTGGCTCCAAAATTTTGATCTTGGCATGTTCTTCGCCTCCCCCTTGGCAGATTTGCAACAACTAAGCAGAGAATATTTACTTCCACTTTTAGATCTTCGTTTTCCTTCTTAAGACCTTCAGTTTCTGCACCCACAGAGTCATGAAAGGCCTGCAACTTGGACAACTGACCATCAACAGCACCACCGATGCACCTGCAGTGCAGTATTGAGGCTATAAATTTGTGTTAGGACATCTGTCATGGCCTCAGCACTGTTTGTCATGCCTAGAATGGTTTACGGTCGTGCAACCTTTTCCCGCAACTTGTTATATAAATTTCCACCAGCCATTTTCGTGTTGAAACAACCTTTGCATTGATACCTATTGTAATAGGGTCAACCCTTGCAATCTAACTCACTTGGTAGCTAACTCACTTGCACTCATCCTACTTTTTCATTTACTTTGATCAAGTTCCAACATAAACAACAACAACAACAATATTACCCTAGTGCCTCAAAGGCTCCCGCCCATTACGGGGTAAGGGGAGGTCGGATGTACGCAGCCTGATCTCTATGTTTCAAAAACATAGAGCGACTATTTTCGGATGACCCATGATGAGCATCAAAAGTTGCATTGACTAACTACTACTTCATAATTGAAAGAAGCGCAGGCAGTTTAAAGGGTCATTTTGCTTTACTCCATCATACCCCACAAGCACATATAGAAACAAGTCCCAACCTGCTAGTTAACTCATGCCAACAAAGGAAGCACACAACACTTAGCCTAGAAATTCATCCTAGGCAACTCGCTGCCCAGACTGACTACCTATGCCTTTAAATAGGCCACAACATGCCTAATCATGTGCCGGCCATGTGCCTGCCAACTTAGTTGAAATCCCTAACTGATAGGCTTAATTTAAATTCAAATTTACAAGCTTATCCAAACTTTTTGACATGTCCAAACGACTAGAAACTTCTAGTAACTGCCAATTGCCCACGCATGTGCATGTCACATACGGGCAACCTTCAAATTTGGTGTCAATGCCTTGCCTTTGGCACTAAGATTCATGCCTGCCCTGCATGTCGGTGCCATGCCCAGGCCCTGTACACGTGCTTGTGCCATGGCACCAGTCCTGCCCTGCATAGCTTGCCATTGGGGTCCGGTCTCCTGCACCTTTTGCCTAGTCCAGAACTTAGCCTTAGCTTGATTAGCCACAACCTTGCCACGTCATAGCGTTTCATTGTCTTAGCTTGCCCAGCCCATGTCATGCCTTAGCCACGCCCAGCCTTACATTGCCCTAGCTTGTCCAGTCTTTTCCATTCCTTAGCCATGTCCTGCTTTGCATTCTTTAGCCACGCCAATGCCAAGATCTTCCTTCAGTTGAACTTTAACTTGACTAAAGTTATGGGCCCTTGGCTAGGCTCATCAGGTAAATCACTAGCATAGCCTGACTGCTCGCAGCATCGAGCTGAGGGTCTAACAACTTGGGTAAGATTACTACGGATGTGTCATTCACCATGTACGACTTGGCCCTAGGTTGGATCATTACAAACTTGGTATCAGAGTACTAGACATTCCACATCAAGTATGGTCCCGTTTGAGGTTGTGAAGCACATCACAATTTTGAATGAGAGGCTATGAGATATTTAGAAAGTCCTCCCTTCTTTCTTATTCTTGTTGTGCCTTTAGTGTTGTCTAAGGTTCTCCCATAACAAATGATAATCTGATTGTTATTTCTAGATCGTTCCACCAAGAAAAGCTCCACAACAAATGAACACTCCAGAGCAACGAGCCCCTCCATTACCACAAGATGATGGAAAGTCCTACGTGGAGTTTAGGGTCGTGTTCACCATGCTAGATCAAGCCTTGGTTAATAAATCCAATAGGGAGGTTTCCATTCCTCCCCAAGTGCCTACTCCTGCTACACAAGTTAGAGACTTATGAGGATAAGTCCTCTAGAGTTCAACGGTTCTAAGACAGAAAAAGACCCCATTGACTTCATTGAGGAGGCTCACCGGATTATTACTGTCATAGGAGTTCCCTCAGAGGAAAAAGTCAAGTTGGTGGCTCACTACTAGAAATTTGATCTACTGCAATGGTTATACGACAACAGTTATAAAACTATAGCAATAGCTTATCTATTGTAATGGTTATAACTGTTGTAATATATCCTTGAATCTAATAGCATAATTCTTAAAATAAACTATGACATCACACATACAACCATCCCTAAAGAGATTTTATAGCTATGATTTTAGAACGATAGCAATAGTGAACTCTAAGGCAACAATTATTTTAGCAAAAATTTTATACTTATAATTTTTGGCCCCCAAAAATATATTTTCCTCCACTATAATTTTACAACGCGGGAAGGCTTTTTTGGCCCCAAAAATATATTTCCGTTCACTTAAAATATTTCCGTTCACTTAAAAACCCCTGTTCAGCACTTTTAGCTTCTTTTTTCAAAAACCCTTTTAATTTCTTCCATCAAAGCTTCAGAAACTTCCATCAAAGCTTCAAGAACTTCGATCAAAGCTTCAGAAAACTTGGGTGCATCTTTTAGTAAGTGCACTAGTTAAGACCTGGGCATCTTTTAGAAAGCTCCTTCAAAAAACCTTTTCTTCAACATCTTTGAGGAAAGCTCTCTTTGGATCGGTAAAGCTCCCTTGGTCGGAAAGCTTGGGCGCATCTCTAGTAATCAATATTGATACCAAGGTCTTCTACAATTTGAAGCTCCAATGATCTTTTGCATATAAGGTACTATTTTTAAGTTCTCTCTGATTGTTGTCCAATATTTCAAAATTTTCATGTAGTTATAAACTCACCACTAAAATTTCAAAAAAGACACCTCAACTTTGCCAATGACCTATTACCCCATAGAAGTATCTGATACTTTGACATATTTATTCATCTTTGTTGGTGAACACGCACACTTTGAGCGTGAAAAAGCTTTTCTCCATTCCAAAACCAATTAAAAAGTGACACATTTCATTCATATTTCTCACATACTATATCATCTTCCCCAAATCAAATTAGCTGTTGAATTTATTTTTTTTTAAAAGAAGAAAAATCAGTATAGTAGATGAACTCAACACAAATTAACATTAATACTCTGTTGACCAAAAAAAAAAATTACTAATACTCTCTCTATTGAAATCACTTCAAGGTTTTATTTGTCCTTAAGAAGAGTAGTATGAAGCTTCACCATGGTAGACATCTCAGATGGAAAAATCTTAGGTGTAGATGCTAACTTGCAAAAATTGTCATAGTTATTCTTCAATACGTCCAGTTGCGATGAAATTCCAAGTGCCTTCACAATTTTAGAATAATTTGAGTTTCATAGGACCCTAATTGATGAGTATTTGGAATTAATAGAGCCCACACGAATAAAACTATGATGAATATCTTCAAGCACCCATTTAACAAAGTGTAGAAAATCTCAAAAAAATATCATATAATAGTCAACAGAAATTTATGAATAAGTTAAAAGGGAATAATTTGAGCTTCCAATTAGAGACGTAGAACACCCTTTTTTTTAAAAAAAATCTAAACACGGATGAAAATGAATCAAAAGGGAGCAAAAAGAATCAGAAAACAAGATTTTTTTTTTGGAAAAAGTAAATGGGTCTTCTAAATTGAAGAAGAAGAAGAAGAAGAAGTAAATGGGTCTTATGGGAGAGAAAAGAAAAGAAAAATTTGAACCTTTTGAATTAATTAATTAATTAAACGAGGGTGAGTGAGCATCACGCACAAAAATACAGATGGGAAAATTTGTCAAAATGGTGAATTTACAAAGCTATTAAATACTTCTGTGGGGTAATAGGATGCCCGCAAAGTTTGTGTCTTTTTGAAAAATTGGAACAACTTTGATGGTAACTTCATGTCTTTTTCTCTTTAAAAAAAATCAAAAGTTTGTTCTAATTTAGGTTGTATCGATGTTGTTTGTTCCAATGGGCGCATCTGTGTTATTTGTTCTAATTTAGATCGTATCTGTATTGTTTGTTTCAGTGGGCGCATCTGTGTTATTTGTTCTAATTTCAGTCGGCCGTAAAATCTATTGGTTTTAATTTTACAAGTCAAGTTCTTATTTTTTGTTATCTGCTGTATGTCTTCATTTTTATTTTGCTTGATATTGATTCATAAGATTATAATTATTCTAAATGAAATATTCATCTTTTGTTATTGTGATTTCACATGTATCTGCTCATTTATGATTGACATATTAGTGGAACACTCATTTGTGTTTTGAGAGACTAGCATAAGTTGGAGTCTTGCTTGTAAGTGTTATATCCTAGTGTAATAGAATGTATGTTCTTGTTCTTTTCTGTTCTTGTAATTGGACAGACTGCATTTATAAAATGCTTTCAGAAGGAAATGATTTTGAATGCGATTAACAAGAACAAACAATGTTTACTTACCACAGTTTAGATGCAGCAGCCATGGCTGATGTTACTCGACTTAATGCAGGCAAGCATCCACCAGGGAATATATACTCTTTTTTGAAGCCCCCCTATGCCTGTAGTTGTCATAACTCCTATCTGACATTGAAATGAACTAAAGAAAACCAACAGTTCTTGTGAAAAATCATAGAGAGAAATATAAATGTGTTGATGGTTACTATAATGAATTTACCCACAGAACTAGAAGTCCATTTTCTTTTAGCGCAAAATCACAGCTAGAAAAGAATTCATCCATGAAATCATTACCAACATGTTCTATCATTCCACTGAAAATAATAGTTGTAACACTAGCTCGACGTGTGGTGAGTAATATAATATGTCAAGAGATGTAAATGGATTAAAACTTCACCATGATAACTATCATTTGTTCTATGGTTCTGATTACATATTTCTTTGCTTGTTTCTGTGTCTTTTTTTCCTCCTAGCTAAGTCCCCAGTAAGAAGGGTTTTACAAGCCATAATATGCTCCACATTGTACCTTGATATATCAAAGTTTTTCACAGCATTGACACCTCGAGATTTAATTGCAGCAATGTCACAGGCCTCAACAGCTTCTTCTTGGGTGCTAAATGACCCTAAATAGAGGTCCTTGTTCCCGGCAACTCGGCCTATACGAGCTTTCCATCTTCGGTGCTGATGGTGTGTTGTCACCCCTTTATACATTGATGCTTCCCTTGAAAATCCTCTACTCTTTCTTCTCAAGTGAGCTACATATTCTTGCCTTGTCATGTTCTTCATTTTTTCAAGCTCTTGTTGATAATTTTCCAATGGGAAATTAATGTGTGTGGAGGGTCCCTAGTACTTTAGTGTTACTAAATCATATGATATTGCAGCTTTACCTTCCATGTCATATCCCCCTAGATAGACTTGTCTTCCTTTTCTGATCTATCCTTCTTTCTTACAACTGTTGTCCCATAGATGAGCTTCATTTCTACCAGTCCATCTATGCCTAGTGACGCCTCGATACTGTGAGGTTCTTTGGCCAAATGTATCAATAGACTTTCTACAAACAATTTGCTTTTGATGGTTCTTCTTAGGCCCTCTTTTCTTTGTTTCCAAAACCATACAAGCTGTGACAGTTGACGAGATTTGTTGTGTTTGTGTTCCAGTAACGCAGCTTGACTGAGATCAGGGCTCATGGATAAGCTCATGGACTTAAAATCTCCATATGTCATTGCACCAACAGAGCCAGATTCTGGACCATTATCAGCTATGCAGCCTATCATATTCTGCTCCAATGCATGACCTGTTGGATTCTGATAGTTTCTTGACACCCAGTTATTCATGCCAAACATTTCATCACTTATCATTG
Source organism: Solanum ossicruentum (assembly GCA_025774065.1). Classification (NCBI taxonomy): domain Eukaryota; kingdom Viridiplantae; phylum Streptophyta; class Magnoliopsida; order Solanales; family Solanaceae; genus Solanum; species Solanum ossicruentum. The sequence continues at coordinate 6,771 of JAOTQR010120535.1, read as the reverse complement.
TTGGAACCTAAAGATTGTTGCACTGTGTTTCCCCCTGCTCTATTGAGTGATATAGTTCATGGCCTCTATATACTGAGAAATCAGGGTAGTTTGTTGCTGTTGTTGTTGCTGCTGCCTAGTGTTTTGTTGGTTCAAGAAATCTTGGCTGTTGGTGGTCTCATTTTCTTGATGTTGGTTATAGTAAATGTTGTGTAAGCTGTGAGCAATACCTCCTTTGTTACAACCTTCATAGTGATTGGACCCTATTGTTGCGCCACCAAAGAAGTCCTCTAGTTTAGGCGTTGAACTTACCATACCTTGTGGTTGTTGTGATCTGTTAAAGTCTCTCAGAATGCACACTGAACTATCAGACTTGAGAGGCATAGCTGATAAAGATGAGAAAAGGTTTGCATTGCCACCTTCATAATACATTTCTGGATAGTTTAGATGATTTAGAGAAAATCTAGGGATTGAACTTTGAACATCACCTGATGAACCAGGTTGAGTACTGTGATTGTGCTCAGTAAGAGGACCCTCCAAGTTGTTTATGTGAGGGGAAAGTGAAAAACCAAGCCAGTTGTTGTTGCTATTGTCTTCATTACTCAAACACTTCATCTATATTACTATGAAATTGAAAAAAAAAAGTCCTGACACTTGAAAAGAGATTCAGAGCAAGTTGTTCTTGGAGCAAAGCAAGTCAATCATTGGGAGACAAATAAACTAATCATACTCGCAGGCTTTCTTTTGTTCCCCCACACCAATTTCAAACTAATTTTCTATTTTTGTTTTGTAGCTGTGGACTCACTAAGTAGAACAAAATGGTTGGGGAGTATATATCCTAGTGAAAAAATTTGCAAGAGAAGAAAGCGAGTCCCTTTAAACTAGTAAACAAAAAGAATGAGCTCCAGCAAGAAATGTCGGGCATCCTCGCTGCATTCCATTGGCGTCTGTTTTGATCTTCTTTTGCTTTTTCTAACGCTTCACTCTGCATCCTTCTCTTGCATTTGCTTTTCTCCCGTTTGCTTTTTGTACATGTACATAAGAAACATTGTTGATTAGAATCGAACCTCTTCGATTAGTGCTTCTACTGTTGATAATGAGAAACGTAGTTCAGTACTTGTGGCTGTTGTCAAGATTCTTATTCATTTGCTTAATCTATGTTTCAGGTTTTTGATAAATCCCTACAGTGCACTTTCTCAAGCCTTGAAGAGGTTGGAGCATATGTCTTATATTGAGAAATCCCTACAGTGCACTTTCAGTTAGAGTGATTCATTATTTCTTTGACAAGAACAAAAATGGTAGAATGACTAATATTTATATCAGTTAATGGAAGAACCCAGTTAATTTATTCCTTTCTAACCTAATTAATCAGGTATTTTGAGGTTATCTGTTCTGTAACTTGGTGGTGTGTGCTCCCAGATTTTTGTGGTGGTTTTTGCAGTCACGTTGTGGTTGGACTCTCATTCTGCTCGGTTGAAAGTATTCTAACAAACTCATCCGTGCTCTATATAATCTGTAGTGGAGTTCACTGAAATGTTATTTAGATTCTAACAAACAGGTATATTTTGTTAGATTTCAACTGATAACTTTCATTTTTATGCAGGGTTTGATAGTCATGAGTCAAGAAGAGTCTTCAAAAAGAAACAAAAAAAGCAAAGAACAAGACATTTGCTAAACCTGGATCGTTATCATTCTTGGCAAATAAAAGCGACGGTCATTGACAAAATGAAATAGTTAAAGCTATAGAGTCAGAGAAAGGACAATTGCTTAAATTAATTGAAAAGCAACCAGTAGCTCCACAGTCTGAAGTAAATGGACAATCTGTCGAGGCACAACCTTTCGAGGATCATCCTTCTGAGCAGTAACCTGTTGAGAATCAAGTGCAAAGGAATTCTGTCACTCCACCAACAAATGAACAACCTGAAGAACAAGATAACATATAAGCTTAGAAACATACCGAATACACGTATGATTTCTAATTTATTATAATTTCTTGTAGCTGATGGCGTTTCCACTAAAAATACAAGAGGTAGAATGCAATTGCCTAAAGTACATAGCTGTAAAGAGCTTAAATTGATCGTACTGAATAGGTTAAATCAACCAGTTGGTGCTAATGAAGATGATGTAACAGAGCTAAGTGGCTTCCTAGGCACATTGGCAAGAAATGAGACCCTTTGTCCATTTGATATATTTGATTGGAGGAATATGGACACTAAGTATAAAAAGGATTTATGGGATTATACCAAGGTTTGGACTTTCCAATATTTAATTATTCTTAAAGTTATTTTACTTTATTGGATAACTTGATGACACTAAATTGTAGGAGAAATACATTATTCCTGATGTTGCAAAAGCTTGGGATTTGGTAACAATTCGAGAGGCTTGGTGAAGTCATGGAAGTGAGTTGAAGAAAACTTATTAGGACCCATCTGACAATTATGAAGTTTGAATGTCAAAAAAGTCCGCCATATTCCAGAATGTCAGTTTAGAGAGCTCCTCAAATATTAGAAGTCTGAGAAATTCGAGGTAAAATGCAGTTTATGATCTCAAACTTTTAGCTCGTTTTTTTCCTGATCTCTCTGTAATATTGTTGTTGTTGCAGCTTTATTATTTCATTAAAGTTGATTGTTCTCCTTAGTTGTGGTTGTGGTGCTTCCGGGACTTCTCTTAATATGCATCTGAAATTTCAAATGCTCCAGTTTTCCATGTATTCTTCTTGTTTTGTGTGTGGAGATACCTCTTCTGCACTTGATTTTTGTTTTCCTGTTGCCTGTTGGTTAGTTTCTACGTTGTTCTCCCCTGTTTTTTTTTTTTTTTTTTTTGTTTGAGCTATTGTTGGAGCTTTTACTCAAGTGCTTGCGAATCTGGTAGGCTTTCTATTTATTTGTTCTTTAAGTTGTAGACTTCATTACAATTACTGTTAGATTCCCCTGTGGCTTTAGCTCCAATTTACTGCAATGTCGCAGAAACAATAGCTTAGTATTTCATTAGAATGCCTAGCATTTACATTTCAATGCAAAAGAACATGACATATTTGGGAAGGCCTTGAAATAAAGGCTGGATTTCAGCCCCAAGGTTATGGAGTACTTGAAAAGATGGATAACTAGCTCAACAACTTATTTTCTTCTCTGTGTCAAAGAAATTAACGGAAGACTTACTTGCTTTATCTGAAACTCTAATATAGCATTCATATTCCTTAACTAACATTGTTGATTCATTTATTTACAGAAAATTTTGGAAACAAATACTAAGAATCGGAAAAAGCTGCTGAATCCACACACTGCCAGCAAAAAGAGTTTTGCTGTAATCCGTAGTAGATTGGTCTATTTTCTTATTTAGTATCTAGTCTTAATCTGTCATTTAAGCAATTTCTTATATTAGGAAAAAGATAAAGAAATTGTATCATCTAAGGAGCTTTTTGTGGCCACAAGAACGAGGAATCATAGCCGTGTGTACAAGGACTCCTATGAAAACACTGCTAGTAAAATTGTATGAATACTGTACATAAAAAGATTTATAATGAGATCAATTATTTATTTAGAATTATATGCAAGACTCTGATTGTTGGATATGCTTTGTATACGCTGAAATGGAGGAACATGAAACACAAACGAGCGCAAACAGCCAGTCTGTTGATTCATTTTCAGCTGTCACGGGTCCTGAACACCCTGGACGTCTAAGACTATATGGAGCGGGGGTTACAAAGACTACTTTGAAAAAGATAGTTGGTAATTCTGAACCAACTCTAAATGCGATAAATGGTGTAGTGCAACAAATGGAAGAAAGGATACAAAAAATGGAGAAACAAATGGAGTAACAAAAAAGAACTATGAGACAAGATGTTATTGCCAATGTGATTGCACAACTTCAGCATGCAGGATTAATTGACCCTAACATATTAGCTGCATTGTCTATTCCATCACAAAGAGAAGCTGCTTTTGCACAAGCAGCGGAGCAAGGTTGGTATTACTAATGTTTTGTTTTTATTTGACTCCTCCTCCTCCTCCTCCTACCTATCGCGACTCTATACTACCAACATTGTCACACACAATTGTTGAGAATTGCTCATAGCCTAGAAATAAAACACCTTTTTTCAGTCACCATTGTTGAGAAATGCTATAAGCCTAGAAATCAGGTCTTATGTATGATAAAACACCTTTTTTCAGTCACCATTGTTGAGAAATGCTATAAGCCTAGAAATCAGGTCTTATGTATGATAAAACACCTCTTTCCAGTCACCTGAGCCATCATTTATGTATCTATTTAGTTCAGACATCTTACACCAAATACATGAGTAACCTTTTTGCATTCTTGTAAGATATGTCATGTACTGGTTGTGTTCAAAGTACAAACAATACCACAGAATTCTTACAGATAAACCAGCCGCGGCAGAGATCCCATGGCGTCTGGTATTATATTGGTCCAGAAAACCCACAATCAACAAGTAACTGGTTGTGTGGTCAAAATACAAAGAATACCACAGATAGTAATTGGATCCTTATCAGATTTTACTTTGTGAAGTTGAACATACAGTAGTTTCTCTGGCAATGATACCACAAATTCTTCTCTAATTTTTGGTTGTGTTGATTCATGTTCCGGAAGTAGCAGTATGGACAAATGTTGTAGAAACTGATGTGGCGCAACATGTTTATATTCAACATGTTCTGAAATACAAGGAACATGTTTATATTCTTTAGTTATCAAATCTGTTTCGTATTTATCTTATTATTGATTAGCTTATCCCTATGATACAACTAGCATCTCAGAATATGTTGCCAAAACCTTTTGAAATTGGAAACTTTTGCAGCATCTCATAATATATTGCAAAAATCTGTTTCTTATGAAGGTATTATAAGTGGTAGTATCTGCTGCAAGTCCTCTTTCTCTCATATTTTCTAGTACTGACATTGCCTTTCTGGTCATCTCTAGTCTGCATAAGACAGCAATAAGAGTGTTATGAGATCCATCTCTGATAGTGTGAAGAATGAACAAAATTGTAGCCTTAATCTATTGTTGGGCTGTACTTTTACAATGGTTGATGTTTGTTACATCGTGTCATATAGAACTTGTCTTACATTATTAGTTGTTGAAGTGGGTCCATTAAGCTTTTGCTAAAAAAAATTGCTAAGTTGTTTTGTAGTTTCATTTATTGTATATAGATGATGGAATTGAAGAAGGGGATGAAAGTGCTGATGATGACTTCAGCTAGGAATTGAACTGCTGCTGCTGATTTCTGGTTGTTTGATGCTCTCTTTACTTATGTTCCAAAACTCATTTATTTTTGAAGATTGAAAACAATGTGGTGCACTTACTTTCACCTTTTTATAATAGTTAAAACATACTTATGTGTTTTGCTTCACGATATTACCAACGCTATGGATCGATCTTGAATTATTATTTCAGTAATGAAAAATTTCTTTTCATTATCAGTTGCTGCATTTTCTATTAAAAATATTGTCATAACTCAATAGAAAGAGCATTAGCCAAAATCGTGGCAATAAGAGTATCTATCACAACGATTAATGCATTTGAGTTTATAGATTCTATTGCAACGATTACAATAACTGTGTTTATAAGCTCTATTGCGACGATTTATAAACATGCCAATATAGTATAAACCGTCGCTAATTTTCTTATATAAAGAACTGCAGCAATAGGGATATCTATTGCAACGATTAAAACAACTGTACCTATAAAGTGTATTGTGACGGTTCTTACCCGTACCAATATAGTCCTAATCGTAGGCAATTAATTATAGTAAAAACCGTCGCAATAGATATCCTTATTGCGACAATTAAGGCAACCATTGGGATAAACCGTAACAATAGATCTATTGTTGCGCAATCTGTTATGGCGGCCACCTAAACCGTGGCAATAAGTCTATGGCAACAGTTTTGTAGTCTATTGCAACAGTAACTGTTGCAATAGGTCAAATTTCTAGTAGTGGCCTACCTACTAAAGGGAGTGGCTAAAATATGGTATGGACAATGGGCGGAGGAGAGGGACCAAGGACGGGGTCCAATCGAGTGGGAAGAGTCCAAGTATGCCTTATTGGACCAGTACTTTCTGATAAAGTTGAGAGAGGCCAACGTACAAGAATTCATCCATGTCAAATGAGGGAACATGAGCGTGAGGGAGTATGCCCTCAAATTCACCAACTCTCCAAATATTCTGGAACAACGAATTGATTACTACGCTAAATGGAATCAATGTAACAGTATGATTTTATCATGGCTTGTACACTATGTGGAACCTGATCAAGCCAAAGGGTTGTTCATGCTAAGACCGCTCATCAAGTGTGGGGAGATCTTAGGGATCCATTCTCATAAAAGAATGCACCAGCAATTTATCAAATCTAGAAATATTTGGTATATATTTCATAAAGTACACTGACAATTTATGCTTATTTTACAAAACGAAAGTCTTTCGGACGAGTTACATACACACAAATCTGTACCCACTTTGTTGAAATCTGGTAGCCCAAGTTGATTCAAACTTGGCAACTCACCATCAAATAAATCCATCCCCTTATTTTCAACATTGGCAGCAATCTTATTTTCAACATTGACAGCAATTTTCCCATTCAACATTGGCAACAACTTTCCCATTTAACATTGGCACCAACTTTCCCATTCAACATTGGTTGCTTGCTGCTTACTTTTCATTCAATGTTGTGCAGTTTTATTGCTATAAAAGGAGCTCCTCTTTCCTTCACTAAACACACAAGATTGAGAGATTCATAAGGATTTGTGAAATACACCATTGTGTATTTTTTGTGAGTGTAGTAATACT
>JAOTQR010120514.1:0-24010 GCA_025774065.1 Solanum ossicruentum | reverse complement strand
ACAATGGAATCCGACTTAGTATGTGATTACGTGCTCCTGTCGGGCACTGGTCACGACCCCAGGGAGGGGTGTGACACAAGCACTGGCAAATCTCTTGCATCTTTATTACTAGAATTCACATATTCAACTATATTTGAAGTCATAACCATGCCCTTGTTGACTCTAGCATGCACTTTAAACCACCTATCATATCCAATTTCCATCAAATACCTTAAACACTATAGAGTCAATCTTGTTTACCTCTGCCATTAGATGCTCAAAATGTCGAGTTGTGTAGCTATTAGTCATAGAAAAAAATATTTCTTTTATCATAGCTTGACTCTTCTTGAAATTCTTTTGGATATTATTCCACAAATGGTAGATGCACGCACAATGTGGAACTATTGGATAAACAATTGAAGTTGCATTATTGATGCTAATATTTCTTTTATCTTAGCTTGACTCTTCTTGAAATTCTTTTTGATATTATTCCACAAATAATAGATGCACACACAATGTGGAACTGTTGGGTAAACAATTGAAGTTGCATTATTGATCCTGGCATGCCTATCAGATACTATGCACATTATTTCATGAACTCCATAAGTATCCTTTATTTGTCGAAAGAACCACTCCCACAACACATCATTTTCTGAATCTACTATGGCATAGGTAAGAGGCAAAATATGACCTGCAAGCAACAAAATCAAAAAGGAGATATTTAGCATATGCACATTTATACATAATTGTAGAAATAATATACAGATCCTATACACTACTATACAATAGTATAGAAAAAATAATATAGAACTTCAAATATGAAATTACAACATATACAATCATATACTCTACTTTATAAATATTATACAGTTCATATACATTATTAGATAATAACTATATAGTTAATGTAAAAATTGTACCATCAGTATCTTGTGTTGAAGTAATTAGTATGGTGCCTTTACATGTTGCCTTCAAAAAGCTTCCATCACTTCTTTCTGTCTAAGGTCATGTCCTTAGTGAGATGAAGTTTTGTCATATCTTGTCTGATCACCTCCCCCCAATACTTCTTTGGTCTGCCTCTAGCCCTCCGAGTAACCCCTAACTCCTACCTTTCACACTTAAACAGGAGCATTGATACTTCTTCTCTATACTCAAACCAATGCAGTCTCGCTTCCCTCATCTTGTCGGGCCTAGGAGCCACCTCAAACTTCTCCTGAATGGTCTCATTCCTAACCTTAATGCTCCTAATATGTCCATACATCCACCTCAACATCTTTATCTCCGTGACGTGCATCTTCTGAACATGTGAGTTCTAGATTGGCCAACACTTTACCCCATACAATAAGGACGGTCTAACCACCATTCTGTAAAATTTACCTTTAAGTTTAGGTGATATCTTCTTATCACATAAAGCTCTAGAGGCAAGCCTCCATTTCTTCCATGTTGCCCCGATATGGTGTGTGACATCATCATCAATATCGCTGCTACTCTAGATAATAGACCCAAGATATTTAAAGTTTTCTCTCTTGGGAATGGGTTGAGTGTCAAGGCTCACTTCAAAGTCAGTTTCATCTCTTACAACACTGAATTTGTACTCCAAGTATTTTTTTGGTCCTGCTCAGTTTGGACCCTTTAGATTCCAAATTCTGTCTCCAAACCTTCAATTTGTATTAACTTTAGCTCAAGTCTCATCAGTCAGTACTATGTTTTCTGAAAATAACATACACTATGGAAGCTCCTTCATAACAGACTGTGTCAGCTCATCCATTACTGAGGCAAAAAGAAATGGGCTCAACATAGATCCTTGATGAAGCCCCATCTCAATAGGAAAATACTCTGAGTCTTCTCCACTATTATTACTTGAGTTTTGGCTCTGTCATACGTGTCTTTTATCATCCTAATATACTCCATTGGAATACCCTTGTTCTTCAAACATCTCTATAGGACATCCCTCGGGACTGTCATATGCCTTCTCGAGATCAATGAACATCATATGAAGGTCTTTTTTTCTTTCCTTATATTTCTCCACTAATCTCTGAACAAGATAAATGTGACGACCCAAGCCTAGAGCCTAGAGTGACACAGCAAATGGGGAACCCAAAAGGACCCTAATCAAGCCTCATATCATATCATTACACATCCTTCATCGCGGAAGCAATTATACAATAATAAGAGAATAGAAATAAGGGAAAAGGGGCTAAGGGAGTCTTTCATAGCATTAAAACACACAAGAGTCAAGAGATTCAAAGCTCATAGCATCATTACATAACTTGTCCAACAATACCTCCAAACTTAGAATTAAGCAGGGGACAAGACAACTTTCCGGGCTCACTCTCATAGTCAAAAGCATACAATAACAGAAAGAGAGTTTTTGCATAACATAAGAACAAAAGATATCATCCTCGGAGTTGAGGACTCACCACTCTTGCTTTGAGAAGTTAGTACTAGCCACGTCAGGATGAGGATGATCATGAGGAGCTTTTGTTCCTACATGGTAACATCATGTAGGCATAGAGTATGCGTTAGTACGTTTTAATGTACTAAGTATGTGAGATGCAATGCAACAAGAGATAGGTAACATAATCGAAATGCATAATTAGGCAATAAATGAGCATATAGTAATATGGCATGCATGAGTGATGCTTGAAGTAAAATATGCTTAAATAGAACATAGTACATATGTAGTAAGAGACCAAATTAGTTGATGGTTGTCGTACACTACTATCCATAGTGATTGAGGTATCAACCCCTCAATTTGTTGATGGTGGTCACACCTACCATCAATGGTGATTGAGGTATCAACCCCTCATCTGGATAATGGTAGTCACACCCTACTGTCCATAGTGATTAGGGTATCAACCACTCAATTGGTTGATGGTAGTCATGCCCTGCCATCCATGGTGATTGAGGAATAGCATCCCCTCAACAAGGTGTGGTCACTTGCAATACTAAAGATACTTTTAATGAATTCAATACATATATACCTTCCTTTCATCATCATAAAGTCATTCAATCCATAGGCCATGCAATACATCATCAATAAATCAAGAATCCTAAATCAGACATTTTATTAAACACTTGGTGGGTGTGTAATGCTAGTGTAAAGTCATGCAATTAAAGAGTGAAATCATGTAAGAAAACTTGAAGCAAATCAACTCACCAACACTTGATAATACTACCTTGTAAAATACATTGAATCCTCTCATCAAAACTCATCATAGATCTTAGATTCATGGCTCAAAACATGCATAAACAGTCACACTTTTACAAAACCCCAACATAGTTCATAGTTAAATTTATAATAAGAAGACCCATAAGAAAATCAACTTAGAAACATGTAATTTAGGTAAAGGTGAAGCTTGGGCATCATGGGTGGAAGGACCCAATAGTTGAAACCCACATACCTCAACTTTGGAGAATTCCTTGATCGAGATTAAGATGAGAACTTGAAGCTTGATTGAATTTCTTGAATCCAAAAATGAGTTTGGAACCCTTGATTTTGAGTTAAGTATTTGCCTAAGTGTTTGAGAAGGTTTTGGGGAATTTCTTGTATGATATGAAGTAGAAACATGGCTAATTATAGGTATTTTTACGTATGGGGAGGCTTAGGCTGAAGACCCAAATGCCTTGGACTGAATTGGAAAAATTGGCAGCAAAATTACATAGGTCCGCATTTGGCCAACGATGTGGACCCAACACAGAGGGCATCATTACACAGGTCTGCAACGGTTACGCGTAGCGGTGCCAACGCGGATCGATTCTAGAAAATCAAATTTCTGAAAAATTGAAATTTTGATACGGTTGCTCTAAAATTAGGTTTAGACCTATTTTCCACTCAATTGTGCCCCTTGAATAAGAATATGAAGTCGAATTTTTGATATTACACACAGATTTTGAGATATATAGAAATTACGATTATGGGCACTTTCGAGGCACATTTTCGAGCACTTGTTGGGGTCGTTTTAATATCTTCCCCTTGAAAATATTCGTCCCCGAATGTCAAAGAAACGTATATAAGAGAAGTAAGCAAGGTAATTTCAGCCCACTCAAGAATGCAACAATGCACTTAAACATCATTTCAAAAATCTCAACATTAGTGTCAAAATCACCATGAACTTGTCAACATAAATATAATGCATGAAAATGATATAGGGAATAAAACATAAGACTTCAAATAACATAGGGGACTAGAATTAGCTCCTTAATCTTGAGTGAATGGAATAGATAGGGATATCTCTTTTTCATGTCTGCCTCGGCTTCCTATGTGACACTCTAAAATTGTTGGTTTCTCCAAAGAACCGTGACGAAAGAAACATCCTTGTTCCTCAACCTCCTTAGTTGTCTATCCAAAATTTCTACCAAAACCTCTTCATAAGTCACATTGTCTTCAACAACGCCCACAAAATCTAATGGTACAATAACATTTGGGTCACCCACACTTTTTCTCAACATAGATACATGGAAGACCAGATGAACCAAGTCTATTTCACTAGGAAACTCCAAATCATAGGCCACTCTACCAATCCTCCTCAACACCCTATAAGGTCCTACAAATGTTGGACTCAATTTACCCTTCTTACCAAAACAAACCACACCCTTCATGGATAAACCTTCAAATAGACCTAATTACCAATCTTAAATTCAATGTCCCTTCTCGTCACATCGACATAGGACTTTTGACGACTTTGGGCTATTTTCAACCTTTATTTAATCAACCTTACCTTCTCCATAGCCTCCATGACCAGATCTGGACCCAAAAAAGTCATTTCCCCTACCTCAAACCATCCAACTGGGGGACCTACAACGCCTACCAAAGAGAGCCTCAAAAGGAGTCATACCAATGCTAGAATGATAGCTATTATTGTAAGCAAACTCAATGAGTGGAAGATGATTATCCCAAATAACCTTAAACTCAAAAACACAAGATCTAAGCATATCCTTAAAAGTTTAGATAGTTCTTTCAGTTTGGCCATCCGTTTGAGGGTGAAAGACCGTACTAAGATTTACCTTGGTACCAAGACCTCTTTGGAAGGACCTCCAAAGGTGAGAAGCAAATTGAGCACCACGATCAGATATGATAGGCAAGGCACCCCATGCAATCTAACAAATTCATAAATGTACAACTTAGCATATTCTTCGGCACCATAAGTAGTCATAACTGGTAGGAAATGAGCCGACTTCGTCATCCTATCAACCACAATCCAAATAGAGTCAAAACCCTTTCTAGTCTTAGGCAACCAACCACAAAATCCATGTTAATTTCCTCCCATTTTCAAGTAGGAATCTCCATATCTTGGGTTAGGCCACCCAACCTTTGATGCTCAGCTTTGACTTGTTGGCAATTATGGCAACCGAACACAAAGTTTGCAATATCTTTCTTCAAGCCACCCCACCAAAACACTTCCCTCAAATCTCTATACATCTTTGTAGAATCGGGGTGAATAGAATAGGGAGAATTATGAGCCTCATCAAGAATCTTCTCTCTCAAGTCGTCCATACAAGGCACACACAACCTACCTTGGTATCTAAGGGAACCATCTCCCCCTTGGGAGAAAACCTCCATCATGCCATCTCTAACCAAGTCCTTCAATTCTAACAAGGAAGGATCAAGATCTTGCTTTGTGTTCACCTCATCAACCAAGGAAGACTTTGAACCATCAACAAAAACAATACCACCATTATAAACCTCTTTCAACCTAAACCTAAATCTAGCCAACCGATGAACCTCTCTAGCCACCTTCTTGCCCCCATGATCAACATGTGTTAGGCTACCCATAGACACCCTACTCAAATCATCGGTCACCACATTAGCCTTACCGGGGTAATAATGCACACTCATATTATGATCTTTAAGAAGCTCTAACCACCTTCGTTGTCTCAAGTTGTGATCTTTTTGAGTGAACACATATTGGAGACTCTTATGATCGGCAAACACATCAACATGCACCCCATACAAATAATGATGCCAAATTTTCAAAGCGAAAACCATGGCAGCCAATTCAAGATCATGGGTAGGATAATTCTTTTCATGCACCTTAAGTTGTCTAGAGGCATAAGCTATCACCTTACCATTTTGCATCAAAATACAACCCAAACTAATTTGGAAGGCATCACAATACACAACAAACCCTTCCAACCCTTCTGGTAGAGACAAGATAGAAGCGGAGACAAACTTATCCTTTAATGTTTGGAAACTCTTTTCACACTCATCGGTCCACACAAATTTATCCTTCTTTTGGGTCAATTAGTCATGGGAGAAGCAATAGAAGAGAACTCATTCACAAACCTCCGATAGTAAACCCGCTAAGCCCAAGAAGCTTCTAGTCTCCAATGGAGTCAAAGGTCTAGGCCAATTTCTAATCACTTTTGTCTTTTTAGGATCCACCTTAATACCATCTCCCGACACCACATGACCTAGAAAGGCAACCTCTTTCAACAAAAGATCACATTTTTCATACTTGGCATACAACATCTCTTCCCTCAATTTTTGTAGCACCACCCTCAAATGACTCGCATGCTCCTCCTCACTATGAGAATAGATCAAAATATCATCAATGAAGACCACCACAAACAAATCAAGGTAGGGTTTAAAGACCCTATTCATGAGATCTATGAAAATAGTCGGTGCATTGGTCAACCCAAAAGACATAACCACTAATTCATAATGCCCATACCTAGTCCAAAAGGCCGTCTTAGGAATGTCACACTCCCTCACCTACACTTGATGATTCATAGACCGAAGATCAATATTAGAGAATTGACTAGCCCCTTGAAGTTGGTCAAATAAATCATCAATCCTTGGTAGAGGATACTTATTCTTTATGGTGACCCTATTAAGTTGCCGGTAGTCAACACACATCCTAAGAGAACCATCCTTCTTCTTCATGAACAACACTGGTGCACCGCAAGGTGATTGGGTAGTCCTAATAAAACCCTTCTCCATCAAATCCCTCAATTTCTCTTTCGACTCCTTTAACTCCGTCGGGGCCATACAGTAAGCGAGAATAGAAATGGGTTGAGTATCGGGAAGAAGGTCTATACCAAAGTCTATTTTACTTTCGGGAGGAACACCGGGAAGATCATTAGGAAAGACATCAAAAAACTCTTTAACCACCAGAATCGACTCTATGGGAAAGACTTTGGACTCAACATTCCTAACCCTCACAAGATAATAGAGACACCCCTTAGAGATCAACTTTTAGGTTTTAATGCAAGAGATAAACCTACCCTTGACCACCACATTATGACTCTCCCACTCAACGACAGGCTCATTTAAGAATTGAAATTTAACCCTACGGGTTCTACAATCAATAAAGGCATAGTAAGCATGCAACCAATCCATCCCAAGAATGACATCGAAATCTACTGTATCCAATGAAACAAGATCACAAGGCAAAAGTTTATGCAAAATGCAAATGGGACAATTTCTATAGAACTTTCTATCAATAATAGATACACCAATAGGAGTAGACACCTCATAAGACTTGCACAACAATTCGGGTTCAACATGAAACTTTTAGGCAAAAAAATGAGTAACAAAAGAAACAGTGGCACCCAGGTCTATCAATACATACATATCAAAATCAAAGACTTCTAATATATCAGTGATAACATCGGACACCTCATCTACTCCTTGCCTCCCTTGAAGAGAATAAAACCAATTGTGCCTTGGGGCACCACCTTGTTGACCTTCTCTTCCTAAGGGAACTGCATTTGCACCCCGTCCTTGTGGACAAACATCCTTACCTTTGTTTTGGTTACGAGGGCAATCAACCTTCTTGTTACCCACTTCTCCACAACTATAGCAAACATTAGTGTCCCTCAAACATAGACCATCATGGCCTCTACCACATTTTGGATACATAGCTTTAGGAACCATACCACCATCACCTTGGGACCTTGGGTAGTCATTGGTGAACCCTCTATTCGGAGAAAGAGAAGAACCTTGGGGGCCTTGATGAAATGGGCCACCCTTGGGACCTTGGAACTTACCATCAAAACCGGCCCTCTTCGCCTCACCACTTCTCCTCTTTCTCAACTTTTCCCCCTCTAATTGTTTGGCATAATTCATAAGGCGTGATAAGTCTATATCACCAATCAACATAGCGACATGACACTCCTAATTCGCTAAATCGAAAACACCCTTCACAAACTTATTCATTCTAGACCTCCGGTTGATAACCAAGTGTGGAGCATATTTAGAGAGTTGGTTGAACTTGAGGACATACTCCCTCACACTCATAGATCCTTGCTTCAAATTTATGAACTCCATCATTTTGGCCTCTCTAAGTTCAAAAAGGAAGAACTGGTAGAGGAAAGCCGCCTTAAACTCCTCCCAAAGAATCACATGGTTGACCCCCTTCTCCTCCTTCTATTGAGTATACCATATTTGAGCCACCCCCATTCAGTTGGTAAGCCGCTAATTCTGACTTCTCTTCTGATGAAACATCCATAATAGGCAACATTTTGTACACCTCATCAATAAATTCTTGAGGGTCTTCATCCACTTTAGATCCATAGAACTCTGGTGGGTTCATCCTCATGAAGTCCCTTACCCTAGATGCCAGAGTAAAAGCCTGAGGGTCTTGGACCCCTTGGTTGATTTGATTGGTTATGGCGTGAGCAAACATGGCAATAGAATCCCGGAACTCTTCAAGAGTCGATTGTTCTTCCGGAGTGAGGGCTCTTCTTCCTCTTGGAATAGGCATAATCTAGCAAAGAAAAGAACAATCATTAGGGGAAAACCTTACCTTAACTTCTATAGCATGACATAGAGTAAGAAAAAAGAAAACAATTCCTAAAATGTCTCATAGCCTCTTGCTCATAGTTGTAGTGCACTTCATAACCATGAACAAGACTCTAATTGATGTAGGGTTGGATGCTGAGGACCATTAACAACCTAGTGTTCTGATACCAAGTTTGTCACGACCCAAGCCTAGGGTGTAAATGTGACACGGTGAATGGGGAACCCGAAGGGACCTCAATCAAGACTCTTAACATATCATTACACATCCTTGGTCACGGAAGCAATTAAATAACAGTAAAAGAATAAAAATAAAGACAAAGGGGATAAGGGAGTCTTTCATAGCATTAAAACATAAAAGAGTCAAGAGAGTCAAAGCTCATATCATTATTACATAACTTGTCCAACAATACCTCTAAACTTAGAATTGAGTAGGGGCCAAGATAACTTTCCGGCTCACCCTCATAGCCAAAAGCATACAATAAAAGAAAGAGAGTCTTTGCATAACATAAGCACAAAATATATCATCCTTGGAGTTGAGGACTCACCACTCTTTCTTTGAGAAGATAGAACTAACCACGTGGAGGATGAGGATGATCGTGAGGAGCTCTAGTTCCTACATGGTAACATCATGTAGGCATAGAGTATGTGTTAGTGTATCTGAATGTACTAAGTATGTAGGATGCAATGCAACAAGAGATAGACAAACAAATCGAAATGAATAATTAGGCAATAAATGAGTATATAGCAATATGGCATGCATGAGTGATGCTTAAAGTAAAATATGCTTATATAAAACATAGTACATATGTTGTAAGAGACCAAATTAGTTGATGGTTGTCACACCCTACCGTCCATGGTAATTGAGGTATCAACACCTCAACTGGTTGTTAGTTGTCACACCCTGCCATCCATGGTGATTGAGGTATCAACCCCTCAATTGGTTGATGGTAGTCACACCCTGCCATCCATGGTGATTGAGCTATCAACCTCTCAATTGTTTGATGGTATTCACACCCTGCCATCCATGGTGATTGAGATATCAACACCTGAATTAGTTCATGGTAGTCACACCCTGCCATCCATGGTGATTAAGGTATTAACCCCTCAATTGGTTGATAGTAGTCACACCCTGCCATCCATGGTGATTAAATAATAGCACCCCCCTCAACAAGATATGGTCACTTGCAACACCAAAGATGCTTTTCATGAATTCAACACATATATACCTTCCTTTCATCATCATAAAGTCATTCAAGTCATAGGTCATGCAATGGATCACCAATAACTCAAGGACCCTAAATCGGATATTTTATCAAATACTTGGTGGGTGTGTAATGCTAGTGTAAAATCATGCAATTAAAGAGTGAAATCCTATAAGAAAAGTTGAAGTAAATCAACCCCCTAACACTTAGTAATGCCACCTTGAAAAATACATTAACATGCCTCATCAAAACTCATCATAGATCTTAGATTCATATCTCAAAACATACATAACCAGTCTACATTTACAAAACCCTAACATAGTTCATAGATATATTCATAATAAGAAGAACTATAAGAAAATCAACTTAGAAACATGTAATTCAAGTTAAATGGAAGATCGGGCACCATTGGTGGAAGGACCCAAGGGTTGAAACCCACATACCTCAACTTTGGAGAATTCCTTGATGAAGATTAAGATGAGAACTTGAAGCTTGATTGAATTTCTTGAATCCAAAAATGAGTTTGGAACCCTTAATTTTGAGTAAAGTATTTGTCTAAGTGTTTGAGAAGGCTTTGGGGAATGTCTTGTATGATAAAAAGGTGAAATATAGCTAAGTATAGGTATTTTTATGCATATGGAGGCTTAGGCACAAGACCAAAATGCCTTGGACCGAACTAGAAAAATTGCCAACAAAATAACATAGGTCCACGTTTGGTCCACGATGTGGATCCAACATGGAGGGAATCATTATACAGGTTCGCAATGACTGCGCATCGTGGTACTAAAGCGGATCGATTTTAGAAATCAAATTTTTGAGAAATTGAAATTTTGATACGATTGCTCTAAAATTGGGGTTAGACCCATTTCCTACTCAATTTTGCCCACTAAACAAGAATATAAAGTTAGATTTTCAATATCATGCACGAATTTGTAGATATATAGAAATTATGATTATGGGAACTTTTGAGGCACATTTTTAGGCACTTTTTGGGGTCGTTTCAATGAATTGCATCAGTAGTTGACCGCCCCTGCATAGATCCGATCTGATTCTCTGAAATAGACACGTCTTTTCTCACTCTCATCTCTACCACTCTCTCTCTTAGATCTTCATAGTGTGGCTTAACAACTTGATATCTTTGTAGTTGTTACAACCCTTGTTTTTGTACAATGGGACCATTATACTCCTCCACTCATCGTGCATCTTAACAATCTTCATAATGGCATTACACAGCCTAGTCAACCACTATATATCATCCTTGACCATGTCTTTTCAAAAATCCATCAGAATCTCATCAGGAGTGATTGCATCCCTCTTTTCATTCTACTAATAGCATGTCTAACCTCCTTATCTATGAAATTCTTGCAATAACCAAAATATCGATGACCATCAGAATATGACAACTAGTTAGCTTAATACCTCTATATCCTTTTTCGTTTAAGAATTTATGAAAGTAAGCTTGCTACCTTAGCTTAATGTGAGTCTCGTCCACCAACACCTCACCCTTCTCATCTTTAATGCTCTTCACCTTGTCCAAGTTCCGAGCATTCCTCTCTCTCACTTTAGCGAACCTACACAATCAACAAATAAACATATTTTAGGGATAAGCGTAAAAGCCAAATATAAACTTTTTTTTTGAGTTTCATACATAAATCATTAAAGTATGAGTTTCATACCTAAACTATCACTCATTTGTTTGAAAATGACACATCATTAGTGTGTGTAATACACTCTCTCTTTTATGACCTAAAATCGAGTGATGACACATGTTCTATCCTACCAAGACAGGTCACTTTAAACCCAAACTTAAGAGAAAATTGAATTGAAGTATAACACAAGGTTAACATTTCATAAACAATCCAAATGAGGTAATATTACTCATAAATACCCCCACAATATGGTATCATGTATACAAGCCTCTAAGTATTATATCAGTTTTCAAAAGAAATACAAGTGTAATGACCTATCCCCATCGTTATGGATAGACCAATCAGAAAGCCAAATTACGCTAGAAACTGTAACACCATCTAATTTTTTTCTAACTGATTTGGTTGAGTATGTGCAGAGGATTACTGAGAAAATGACTGAGGAAAGCTACAAAAGCAATTAATGAGAGAGGTTTACGAGTTTAGAGAGGTTTACGATGTGTAGATTGGGTTTCAAATGAAATTCCAGTGTTTCAGACTGCAGGTTCATCTTTTAAGAAAAGGAAGTTTATGACTCATAAACCATGTTACAACTCGTAAATTGAGGTTTCACACCAAATTCCAGTTATTCAAATTTCAAGGACCTTCAAAGTAAAAGATGGTTTACGACTCGTAGAACACATTACAACTCATAGAGAAGGGTTTTGTGGTGAATTTTTGTAATGCAGATTTTTGGGACTTTTAGTCTACGATAAGTCTCTATGACTCGTAGAGTACTCTACGATTCGTAGATGGGGTCTCGTAGACCTTGATGGCAGTTTTACCGAGGGGTATTTTTATCCATTTTTGTTCCTTTTTGATTAAAAACCCTACATGTTTTAGGCCTTGTATAAAGCCTTGAAATACCTAAGGCCACTTATTCTTCATTTCATTCATCGAGGGTTTTGAAGCATTGGAGGAGAAGGAAGAAGTTAGGGTTTGTTATTCAAGTGCAAGGATTGAGTGAGGATTGATTATTTCTTCGATACCCAGGTATGTAAGCTTACCAAAATGTGAAATTCCTTTCTTCACATGCTACTTCATCATTTTAGGTCAAGATTTGGAAAAGAGAAGAGATTTGAGAAATTCTACTACCCTAATATTAAATCTTTGTATTCATACATGAGTTTCTAGTTTATTATATGAGATAATTGCTATATTGCATGAGCATTGAAATGAGATTTACATATGTATTTCATACTTGATAGCATGAACCACATAACATATGATTTTATGGAATTCTATTCATATTATTAAATATTTTAGTTGATGTAAATTGAGCATTTAGAGTTGAGTAAGTGAGCATGATTGAGTATAAAAAGCATGTTGCATTGAGTTACATATATTTCTATTCATGTATATCTTCTTGCATTACTTAATGGGTACATTGAGTGAGTCTAAATGACCATTGAGATTGATTTGGTTGCATTGATTGCATGAGCTGATGAGAAATTGACTTGACTTGAGCATTGAGATTTGAGTTGATTGATTGAGAATTGAGCTTTGAGTTGATTGACAGAATATTGAGGATTGAGTTAATTGATGAGTTGAGTATGATTTAGTATTTGGAGAAGTAACAAGCACTAAGTGGGGAGTGAGTACAGAACTATGTTGCCATCATGGATAGTCGTTGCAGCTAGTTTAGAAACTCTTGTCCCACAAGTGGAAATTTACCCTTGATCCATGAGAGAGTTGATCGCCCCTTTCCATGGCAAGTTAAGGGCGTGCATGGCAGTGATGTTGATTCATTATGCATCATCAAATTTAGGTGGTGGAATAAGGATGTCGGTTAAGAGAAACTCCCATGCAATTATGATTAAGAATGACATTTTTAAACCGAGTTTATTACTACTAAGTCTATTTTACTGAGCATACCTTTTAAAACATGATTTACTCCATACTAGCATAAACTAATTTGAATATGAGTTGTTCAGTCAAGATGCATGAGTTGAGCTTTACTTTTCTTGAGCTATTTTACATACCAGTATATTCCATGTACTGACATTCATTTGGGCCTGCATCATTTTATGATGTAGATACAGGTGATAAAGGACTTCATGTTGCGCATCATTGAGGTCTAGTTCAGTACACTTCCAGAGTTGGTGATCCCTCCTTGCATTCCGTAGAAGCCCTGTTATCTTCTTATTATCGTTGAATACTTTATTTTCTTTGATTTGAGGTGTCCATGGCCTGTCATGGCACCATTCTAGACTTTTGAGTAAACTCTTCATCGACAATCGAGTAGAGGATTTTGAGGAGTATTTTGTATCTAAATTATTTTCATTAAAATTATGATACAGAAGAGTATACCTTATTTATATGATGTCTCCCTACTTTAGTTCTTTTTCCACTGTTGAGTTGATATGACGATGAGGTCAAGTGGTTCTCTTGGGGAATCAACAATGATTTTTGAAGTGTCAGCCACGCCAAGGGTATCCTCCCGGGATGTGAAAAACTTGGTATTAGAGCACAAAGTTCAAGAGTCCTAGGAAGTCTATGAAGTTGCATCTAGTAGAGTCCTGTTTATGTGTGTGTTGTGCACCACACGTCATAAGCGGGAAGCTATGGGACATTAGGAATGGTTACACTTCTTTGGTATTCTGAGTTCATGTGATAGAGTTGAAAACTCTATAAAGTTCGTTCTAAATCATGCATTACACAATTGCAGATCGGGCATCCAAGACGCATCGTAATCTAGACAAATGCTTTAGCTAGCACTGTTAAGAACACTACTTCAGAGGTGCCTACTCAAATGGAAATGAGGGGTCGAGGTTGATCGGCCAGTACTGCTGGTGTTATGGTAAAGCCTATTGCTCTACTTTCTCCTACTACAGAGGTTGACTTTAGAGGAGCTATTTACATGCTCAAACAGTTGGTAGCTGCCCAGAGCTGGAACTAGGGTTCATAGACTCCTAGTTCTAAATCTCATGATCCAATGGCTGCTTCCAGAATGAGAGACTTTCTGAGGATGAACCCACCATTCTTCACTGGGTCCAAGGTTGAGAAGGGCCCTCAGAACTTTATTGATGAGATATAGAAAGTGTTGAAGACCATACATGTAACTAAAACTGAGGGAGTTGAGCTTGTTGCTTATTAGCTCAAAGATGTGGCAAATGTTTGGTACAATCAGTGGGAAGAAAGTCGAGTTGAGGATGTTGAGTCTGCTACTTGGGATGAGTTTAAGAGTGCCTTCCTCGATCACTTTTTCCCTCAAGAGTTTAGAGAGGCAAAGGTTGAGGAGTTTGTGAATCTGGAAAAAAAGGGATGACTATTAAAGAGTATAGCCTGAAGTTCATCCAATTATCTAGGTATGCCCCAGAGATGGTCCAGGATATAAGAACGAGCATGAGGAAGTTCATGTCTGGATCGGATAAGCAAGTGAAAAGAGAGTGCAAGGCGGCATTGTGTATTCTAGGTATGGACATTTTCAGAATGATGGTCTATGCCCAACAAGCAGGGGAGGATAAGAAGAAGGATAGTGAAGAGCATTTGAGTAAGAAGTCCAGATCATCAGGTTCTGAGCCTAGCTACACAAAACAAAGTAAGAGAGACAGATCTTATTTCTAGAAGAGTTCCTTTGGACATGCACCATCTTCAGCTAGTGCACCAAAGCTGAGCCACAGGTCCCAAGGTCAACCAAACTTTAGGACATAGGGTGCACAGTCTCAAGCTAGTGAGACACTTGGCTCTAAAGGGAAGCCACCTTATGGGGAAATATGGCAGGATACATATAGGAAAATGTAGAGATTGAGGGAATAATTCCTACAAGTGTGGCTGGCCGGGTCATTTTCAGACGAAGTGTCTGATGTGGGGCAATAGGACCAGGCTTCTACCACAGCACCACTAGTGAGGGGAAATAAGAGAGGTGTTGCACCTGGAGCAAGCGGTGGAACAAACTATCTGTATGCAATGGGAAACCGACAAGATCATGAGGTGGCACCAAATGTTGTGATAGGTATGCTTCGAGTCATAATCTTTCCTTGTTATGCTTTACTTGATCTTGGTGCAACTTGATCTTTTGTGCACATTGAGATTCTTCTTGAGTATTTGTTTGAGCCATTTTTTGTTTGTAATCCTATTGGTGAGTTCATTCAAGCTGAAAGAATTTATAGAGATTGTGTGGTGTCCATCTATCATAGGGATACTCTTTTGATTTGATTGACTTGGAGATGGATGATTTTGATGTAATCCTTGGTATGGATTAGCTTCATGTCTGTTGTGCCTCTATTGATTGCTGAACTCGGACTATCAAATTGCAGTTTCTAAATGAGCCTGTTATTGAGTGGAAGGGAGATTCTGTGGCACTGAAAGGTAACTTTATTTCTTACCTCAAGGCCCAACGACTGATTTCTTAGGGTTGTGTCTACCACCTCATGCGAGTTAAGTCTGATAAAGTTGAGACCCCTGCTCTTGAGTTTGTCCCGATTGTGAGTGAGTTTCCTGATATATTTCCTAAGGATCTGCCCAGAGTCCCTCCTAATAGGGAGATCAACTTCGGAATTGATATTCTTCCTACATCCAACCTATTTCTATTCCACTATATAGAATGGCTCCCGCGGAGTCGAAAGAGTTGAAGGAGAAGTTTAGGGATTTGTTAGAGAAAGGATTTATAAGGTCGAGTATGTCTCCATGGGGTGCTCCAGTCTTGTTCGTGCGAAAGAAGGATGGTTCTTGATAATGTGTATTGACTATCGTCAGTTGAATAAGGTGACCATCAAGAATAAATATCCCCTTGGAGGATTGATGATTTGTTCGACCAACTTCAGGGTGCCATTGTTTTCTCTATGATAGACCTCAGATCGGGCTATCACCAATTGAAAGTGAGAGAATGTGATATCCCAAAGATGGCTTTTCGAACACAATATGTTCACTTCGAGGTTTTGGTAATGTCTTTTGGGTTGACATATGCACCATCAGCCTTTATGGACCTGATGAACAGAGTATTCAAACAATATATGGACATGTTCGTGATCGTATTCATTAATGATATTTTGGTTTATTCCATAGATTAAGAGGAGCATGCCCATCACCTTAGGTTTGGTTTGCAGGAACTCTGAAACAATGAGTTATATGCAAAGTTTTCTATGTGTGAATTTTGGCTCAAATCTTTGGCTTTCTTAGGTTATGTAATTTCTGGAGACGAAATTTGAGTGGACACTGAAAAGATTGAGGCGGTCAAGAATGGGCAAGACTAACTTCACCGACTGATATAAGAAGTTTTCTAGGGTTGGCTAGCTATTACCAGAGGTTTGTTGAAGGATTTCCTTCTATATCCACACCATTGACCAAATTGACTCAGAAGAAGGTCAAGTTTCAATGGTCTGATGAGTATAAAATGAGTTTCCAATAGATAAAGACGAGGTTAACTACTACACCGGTGTTGACCTTTCTTGATAGGATGAATGGGTTTGTTATCTATTGCGATGCTTTGAGGGTAGGATTAGGATGTGTGTTAATGCAGAAAGGGAAGGTTTTTGCCTATGCTTCTACATAGCTTAAGGTGCATGAGAAGAATTATCCCACTTATGACTTGGAATTGGCAGTGATGGTGTTCTCTCTTAAGCTATGGCTCCACTACTTAAATGGAGCACATGTTGATGTATTCACAGAACACAAGAGCCCGCAATATGTCTTCACCCAGAAAGAGCTTAACTTGAGACAGAGGAGATGGCTTAAGTTTCTTAAGGACTACGATATGAGCATCCTCTACCAGCCAGGTAAAGCTAATGTGGTTGTTGATGCGTTTAGCAAGTTTTCCATGGGAAGCACCGCCCATGTGGAAGAGGAGAAGAGAGAGTTATCCGAAGAGGTTCATAGACTAGCACGACTGGGAGTCCAACTAGGTGAATTAGGTGTAGGAGGAGTCCATGTGCATAATGGGTCTGCATCATCTCTAGTAGTGGAGGTGAATAAGAAACAAGATCAAGACCCTATCCTACTATAGATAAAGGTTGATATGCATAAACAGAAAGTGATGGCTTTTTCCAAAGGGGGAGATGGAGTATTGAGGCATCAAAGTAGATTGTGTGTTCCAAATATTGATGGGGTTCGGGAGAGGATTATGGTTGAGGCCCATAGTTCCAGATATTCCATCCACCCAGGGTCTACCAAGATGTACCATGACTAGATGGAAGTCTATTGGTAGAGTAGAATGAAAAGAGACATTGTTGAGTTTGTTTCTAATTGCCCGGATTGTCAACAAGGTTGAGCATCAAAGCCCATGCGGAGTGACTCAGAACTTTAAGATTCCAGAGTAGAAATGGGAGATTATTAATATGGATTTCATTACAGGTTTATCGAGATCTCGCAGACAGCATGATTCGATTTGGGTGATAGTTGACAAGATGACTAAGTCTGCTTATTTCTTGGTAGTCAAGATGACTGACACCACAGAGAAATATGCCTAACGATACATAAGAGAGATAGATTGCATGGAGTCCCTTTATACATCATCTCAGATAGAGGAGCTCAATTCACCATACATTTTTGGAGATCTTTTCAGAAAGGTTTGGGTACGAAGGTACTCCTTAGCACATCGTTTTACCCGTAAACAGATGGCCAAGCGGAGCATACTATTCAGACTATGGAGTATATGTTGAGAGCTTGCGCCATTGATTTTAAAGGTGATTGGGATGACCACTTGCCTTTAATAGAGTTTACTTACAACAACAGCTTACAGTCTAGCATTTAGATGGCCCCATATGAGGCACTTTATGGGAGAAGGTGTAGGTCGTCAATTGGATGGTTTGAGGTAGGTGAAGCAGAGTTGATTGGGATAGAATTAGTTCATCAAGCTATGGAAGTTGAAGATCATTTGAGAGAGGTTGAGGACTGCACAGAGTAGATAGAAATCCTACACAAATATCAGAAGGAGAGACTTAGAGTTTGAGGTTAATGATTGGGTGTATTTGAAGGTGACGCCCATGAAGGATGTGATGAGATTTGGAAAGAAAGGGAAGTCAACTCCAAGGTATATTGGCCCTTATTAGATCAGAAAGAGAGTGGGCAATATGGCATATGAGTTATAATTACCATCAGAGTTAGAGGCCAACTGTCATGGCTTGAGCCTACAGCCTAGACGTGACACGGCGAATGGGAACCCGAAGAGCCCCTAAACAAGCCTCTTAGCATATCATACACATATCCTTGATCGCGGAATCAATTATACAACAACAAGAGACAAATAAAAGGAAAATGGGACTAAGGAAAGTCTTTGATAGCATAAAACATAGAAGAGTCTTTGAAGCATAAGTACATCATTTGTTCCAACAACACCTCAAATCATAAATTGGAGCAGGGGCCAAGAGACTTTCCAGGCTCATCCTTATAGTATCTTGAGTTTAACATAATGAAATAGCAATGACAAGAGTACTATAGCTAGTGTCCCCAAAACTTGAGGACTCAGCAAAGCTTATCTCCCAAAATGCCAAGACTAGCCATGGAGGATGATCAAGAGGTGCTCCGGTTCTTACATGGTAACATCAAGTAGGCACAGAGTATGCGGTAGTACGTTTTAATGTACTAAGTATGTAGGATGCATGCAATAAGACATAGACAATATAGTCAAAATGCATAGGCATAAACAATAGATAAGATAACAATATGGCAATGATCAATGCTTGAAGTAAAACATACTTGTAAATCATTCAACTCGTATAGATCATACAACATGAGTTGGGAAGAGACCTCACCCGAAAAATAATAAGACCAAGTGAGCTAAGACTTGGAATCTCGATGATTACCTCTTCGGTAAAGACATGGTCTACTTGCCAAGGCAAACCATACTTCAAACTTACGGGAACATAAACCAATTTCGTATGAAATAACCTTCCTTAAGGGAACATGACCCAATTTCAGAAAGGATTTCATTGGCCAGTACACTAAATGGATACACCATTATTGCAAATGTATAATATAATCCTAGTTGGCACATAGTTTGACGAAAGGAGTATGGACCCTTGAAGATAGTCCACGCCGATATCCAATCCATCGATACTACGTCTAATCCCACAGAATACTTGAAATAGTCATAACTTTAATAACTCATAATGAGAATAGAAATATTACATGAGTAGCTCTTAAACATTCTTGACCTATAATGGTGAGCCTAACTTAAACATAAGAATAGATCATCATCAAATGTTACCCTCGCATTAACATCAAAGGCTCGTAAGAGGTAAAATCTTGAAAATGTGGCTTAACTTCATACTTGCATAAATATAGATAATTTCATGAACTCATAACATATTTGATAGCCCATATTCATCATAAAGTCACTTGACTTGTAAAACATGTAAATAACTTAAGATTCCTTGACTTGACATTTAATCAAACATTTGGTGGGTGTACAATGCTAGCTCAAAATCATGCAATTCAAGAGTGAAATAATATAAGAAAACTTAATGTAAATCAACCACTAACACATAGTAAAACCCTCTTGAAGGATACCTTGAAACCCCTCATCAAACCTCATAATAGATCATAGATTCATAGCTCAAAACATGCATAAACGGTCAACATTTTGTGTAACCCCAACATAATTTTATAATCAACTTCATAATAAGAGATACTCATAGATAATCCAACTTGAAAACATGCAATTTACTTGAAAAGGGAGGTTGGGCACAATAGGTGAAAAGACCCAATGGTTGAAACCCATATACCTCAAATTTAGGGAGTTCCTTGTTAAAGATTTGAGTGAGAACTTGAAGCTTGAATGAAGTTCATGTGATCCAGAATGAGTTTGGGATACTTGAATTTGGATGAAATATTTGGCAAAGTGTTAGAGAGGGTTTTAACAGTGTCTTGAGTGATATGGGGTTGATAAATAACTAAGTATAGGTGTTTTTATGCATAGGAGGGCATGCGCCCAAGACCCCAAGGTCTAAGGCTGAAACTGAAAACTGGGAACAAAATAACACTAACCTACGCCCGTGGCACGTCGTATCCAGGGCACGGATCCTCTCTGGATTTCTCAAATTTCTGAAAATAAATTTTTGCTATGGTTGCTCTAAAATCAAGGTTATATCCATTTCCCACTCAATTTTTTCCCCTGATCACGAATATGAAGTCATATTTTTGATATTACGCATGGATTTTGAGACATTTAGAAATTATGATTATGGCCATTTTTTAGGCATATTTCCGGGTCGTTTCAACAATATCCACCCAATTTTCCACATTTCCATGCTCAAGAAGTGTTTGTCCGATCCACAAATAGTTGTGCCTGTTGAGAGTATTGGAGTGAGAGATAGCTTAAGTTACGAGGAGGTTCCTATTCAAATCCTTGATCGTCAGGTTTGAAAGTTGAGAACTAAAGAGGTTGCATCTGTCAAAGTATTGTGGAGGAACCAATTCATCGAGGAAGCTACGAAGGCGGTGGAGGAGGACATGAAGGCCAGATATCCCCACTTATTCTTTCCTACTGATGATGAGAGAGTTTATGGTAAGTATTTCCCTCTAAATTCTTAAATTTTCGTTCCTTGAATCCTCTTCTCACTTTCCATATGATAGAAGATAGAGTTCTAGAGTTAGAGTGAGGATTGATGTGATTTGTTGTTTGTTTCATCATTTCATTGCTTTGCTTGCTAAATTCCTGATTTGTTGATGTCATGGGTGAGTTGAGAGTTGGTTGATTGTTAAAGTCCACAGGGAAATTCCTTCCTTGACCTCATTCCCTAGTTTTCTCTTTATTCGAGGATGAATAATCCCAAGGGGGAGATAATATAATACCCCTTAATTTCTTCCTAACTGATTTGGTTGATATGTGCAGAGGATTGCTGAGAAAAGCTGCAGAAGCAATTTACCAGAGAGGTTTATGAGTCGTAGAGAGGTTTATGATGCGTAGACTGGGGTTTTGCATGAAATTCTAGTGTTTCATACTACAGGTTCATATTTTACGAAAGAAAGTTTACAACTCGTAAACCATGTTACAACTCATAATTTGAGGTTTCGTACCAAATTTCAGTCATTCAAGTTTCAAGGACATTCAGAGTACGGATGGGTTTATGACTCATAGAGAACATTACAATTCATAGAGAGGGGTTTCCTGATGAATTCCAACAACTCAGATTTTTTGGACTTTCAATTTACGAGAGGTGTATATGACTCATAGAGTACTCTACGACTCTTAGACAGGGTCTCGTAGACCATGTAGACAGTTTTACTGAGGGTATTTTTGTCTATTTTGGTTCTTTTTTTATAAAAATCCCTACATGTTTTAGGCCTTGTATAAAGCCTTGAAATAAACCCTAGCGCCTCTCATTTTTCATTCCACACCTTGAGGGTTTTGAGAGCATTGGAGGAGAAGGAAGAAGCTAGGGTTTGCTATTCAAGTGCAAGAATTGAGAGAGGATTGATTATTTCTTCAATTCCTAGGTATGTAAGGCTTACCAAAATGTGAAATTCTTTCTTCACATGCCCCTTCATCATTTTGAGTAAAGATTTGAAAGAGAGTTGAGATTTGAGAAATTCTACTACTTTAATATTAAATCTTTGTATTCATTCATGAGGTCCTATTTTATTACATGAGATAATTTTTATATTGCATGAGTATTGATATGAGATTTACACATGTATTTCATACTTGAAAGCATGAATCCCATATCATACGATATTATGGAATTTTATTCATATCATTGAATATTTAGTTGATGTAAATTGAGCATTTGGAGTTGAGCAAGTGAGCATGATTGAGTATGAAGAACATGTTACATTGAGTCACATATATTGTTACGCATGAATATCTTTCTTTCATTACATAATGAGTATATTGAGTGAGTCTAGATGACCGTTGAGTTTGATTTATTTGCTTTGAATGAATAACCTGATGAGGAATTGAGTTGAGTTGAGCATTGAGATTTGAGTTGATTGATTGAGCATTGAACTTTGAGTTGATTGACTGAGTATTGAGGCTTGAGTTTATTGATGAATTGAGCATGATTTAGTATTGGGAGAAGTATCGAGCACCGACCGGGGAGCAAGTACACTTCTACTTTAACCCACAGAACTATGTTGCTAGCATAGGATAGTCATTACAGCTAGTTTGGAGACTTTTGTCCCGCAAGTGGACATTTACCCTGGATCCATGAGAGAGTTGATCGCCCTTTTCTGTGGCAAGTTAAGGGCGAGCGTGGCAACGATGCTGATTCATTGTGTATCACCAAATTTAGGTGGTGGGATGAGGATGTCGGTTAAGATAAACTCTCAAGCAACTGTGATTGAGTCTGACATTTTCAAATCGAGTTTATTACTACTAAGTCTATTTTACTGAGCATACCTTTAAAACATGATTTACTTTAAACTTGCATAAACTGATTCGAGCATGAGTTGTTGAGTCGAAATGAGTGAGTCGAGCTTTACTTTTTTTAGCTATTTTACATACCAGTATATTTTATGTACTGAAGTCCATTTGGGCCTGCATCGTTTTAGGATGCAGATACATGTGATAGAGAATTTTAGCCCACGCATTGTTGCGGTCCAGTTCAGTACACTTTCAAAGTTGGTGAGCCCTCATTGCATTCTAGAGGTCCCCTGTTATCTTCCTATTATCATTGATTACTTTATTTTCTCTGATTTGAGATTTTCATGGCCTGCCATGGCGCCATCCTAAACTGCTAAGTAGAGGTTTCATACACAATTGAGTAAAGAATTTTGAGGAGTCTTTTGTTTCTAAACTATTTTCATTAAAATTATAATACAGAAGAGTATATCTTATTTATATGACGTCTGCCTATTTGAGTTCTTCTTTCGCTGTTGAGTTGATGTGATGATGAGGCCAGATGGTTCTCTTGGGGAATCAGTAATGGTTCTTCATGTGTCGGCCATGCCAAGAGTACCCTCCTGAGGTGTGACAGTAACTTTCGAGTAGCAACTTGAAAATTTTGAGTCTAGGCCAGACATGGACGAAATCTGAGTTAGGTAAGGTGTAGGGAGATTTGCTGAGGTATTGAGGGTTGATTTATGATTTTGATATTTTTAGGTGACAACTAAGACAATAAGAAGTTTGTACGATTTTTCATAACAGAATTTGAGCAAGTAGAACTCACAAAATTGATCTTGGTGCAAAGGACTAAGAGTAAGATTGAAGAGGAGAAAAGCTAGGGTTTCAAGAGCATTCATTTGGTTTTTCAAAATTCTTCAAGAATCTAATCCTTCTAGGTATGTGAGGTTATTTCTAACATTGGGTTGAGTTTGTCCACACGTGCATATCTAAATCCTTGTATCTATGAGCATTAACTGAGTTTGATCCCTAAATCGATCCTTTGAATTCTGAATAGGTTAATTCTTCATTTTGTGAGTTCCATATAATTATGCATTTAAATTATTGTCATTTCTACATCTTTAAACCTTGAAATTGTTGTTCATGATTACGTTCACATAAATCTTATTTGAGTTGA